>JARYGA010042079.1:0-87117 GCA_030545235.1 Helianthus tuberosus | reverse complement strand
CATTCCTTCCACCCAAACAAACCTAGGATTTCAGGAACGGGAGTTGTTAATTCCTATGGTACCATTACTTACTACCAAGCGGCGTGATCAATGTTAATAAATGTATTTTTGTCCCATTTAAACAAGCCAAATGTCATACCAAAATGTAAGCATGTTATGTGAAAACAATGTACAAAGTATGCAATAAATGAACATACATAGCATGTGATGTAACAATGTACTAAGTATGCACTAAATGAACATACATAGCATGTGATGTAAAACAATGTACTAAGTATGCACTAAATGAACATACATAGCATGTGATGTAAAACAATGTACTAAGTATGCAATAAATGAACATACATAGCATGTGATGTAAAACAATGTACTAAGTATGCACTAAATGAACATACATAGCATGTGATGTAAAACAATGTACTAAGTATGGAATAAATGAACATACATAGCAAAAACATGGATAAAATCATGTACTATACTGTACTAATGAACATAGCAAGTATATGTTATGAAAGCATGAAAAGCACGAAAGTAACAACTAGGCACATGTGTTTCACCCCAAAATGTTTGAAAAACAGTAAAAGAGGGGACTATCTACTCACTTGAGATTGATCAATAGTCTATGGATAACAACCAAGCAATGCTAGACAGATCACGGAATCAATTGGCACCTAATATAGGTAACTACGTTAATAAACGGACCTAAATCGGAGGATCGGATAAAATGTGGTTTCGTAAACCAAATGAGTATAGGAACTCATGTAATATGGTTTAACAAAGCCTACATTCTAAAACGGAACCTATCCTAAGTGCTTACGACCCATTACGACTCGTTTAGGTAGCTTACGCTACTTTAACGTGTCACACCCCTATATTTCCACGTATTACCGGTGGGCCCGGTGGGGAGTATCGTGACGTCGTTGGTAACATTACAGTCAAACAACACAATATTTAAATGCACAGCGGAAGCAAAAGATAGATATATTTCAACTTTAATAAATTGTAATATCAAGTATCACAACAGTCGAAAGATTATCCACAGGTGGAAAAATAAATAGGAAACTTTTGTTCAACAGACTAAAATGCATCCAAGCTTGCGAGACTCTTATTGATGCTAAGGAGAAATCCAGCCTATTACGAGTAGTACCTGCACTTAATCTTTTTGGGAAAATACGTCAGTTTACACTGGTAAATACAATTAACCGACTCATTTTAAAATGATTAAAAATTGATTTGAATGCACGTGGTACAAACATTTTATAACTTGGGATAATTATTTAAATATATAAACTTGTAAAAAGGATTACATGTTCCTTATGCGTTCAGTAGCCCGGTTCGTGCCGGGTTAAAGATCAATAGACACACCACATTATTTATTTATGCACTGACGGGTGTAAGCCTACACCCCGCGCTTAGGTCGTGGCCATTTCGTAAAATGATGCCAAGGATATCCGGGACATGGTCATTAACCGCCCAAAGGCGTTAAGCAAACAAAACATATTTAAACGGGTCATCTCGATAACACTTAACCACCAATCGGTTAAGGTCGAATGCCCGACCAAGCGGTATTTTATATACCGTACCCCAAGCCCGTATAAGGGAAAATAAGTTAAAAGTATTTACCTTTGCAAGTATAATTCACAAACAACAAATGCAAGTAGCTTTTACTGGTCCTCCTATTCTGGAACGAAGGTTTATAATAACCTATTAGAATCCTAACGGGTCTTTAATTAAGCCTAAACTTAGACCGGTTAGTTTTAAGATACGGTTCGTACGCACGATTAAGCGAAGACCGGAATAGAATGTGATTTAGACCCGACAAGTTTGAAGACTTGCCTTATATGGGTAATCTAAGCACATTCTGAATTTTGAGATAAAACCGATAAGGGTTGACCCGTTTCGGCTAATTTATGCAAACTAGTTACATAAACCGAACCAAACGCGCAAGAGGCGTAACGGGTAATCATGAGAGCCATATACAGGTTTCCTAAGTTAATATGCCTCAAATATGTTGTGACATCAGTAAGATATCTTTTATTATTCCCGAAACGAATTTAAACTCAAACTATGCCCCGTAGGGGTAATTTGGTCATTTACAAGGTTATAAAAAGAGTTTAAGTATTAACCCGAGTTACAGGTCTGATATAATCAGCACAGATACTTAATTTAATAAGTTATAACAGTAGGGTATTGCATATATGTGAAATTTATCAATTATAACCAAACTATGCACCGTAGGGGCATTTTGGTAATTTCACATAAGCCGAAAAGCTCAAAACTGAAGTCTGAAACAACTTTTTCTTACTGTTAAAATATTATGATTTACCTAAAATATTAGTAGGTATCGACCCTTGTATGTTTAAAATAGTTTTAGTACATACTATGCGTTAAAAACGCTTAAAAAGGCGATTAGAAGCCGTTTCCGGGTTCTATATAGAAAGCTGATATTTTTTATTATTCTAGAAGGTTTAAAATAATGTATTTATCATATAAAATCAGTAGCAAAAGGTTTGGGGTCGAAAAGATATGTAAAGCTCATTTTATAGCCTAAAAGGGCAAAACCGACATTTACCGAATCATGCTTATGACTCTAAGTTATGCTCAGCCTAAAATTAATTAAAAATCTTCAAAAATCCCAAAATAATATATTTCATCAGTGGGTAAGAAGTTTGATATAAAAAAGTAGGTGTAAATAGGCTATATGCTAATTATGCCGTTAAATCGCTAAAAAGCTTTCTAATTACGCTAATGAGCATAACTCTCAATCTACACCTCAAACTGATGTAAAATTTTGGGTGCAAGTTTATAAATCAGTAACTAAGGTTTCTACTCTTTTACATTTTTAAAAATCACGTTTTATGGTGAAAAGGGCATAATGGTCAACATATAGGCAATTAACGGAATCATGCATATTAATTGGATAACTAATGAACCAAGGTATATAATCATAGAGGGTTATACTAGCATGTAACCTGGTTCTAAGGAAGCTCTAAGGCATTTCCAAATCATACTAAATCGGGTCAGAACTGAAGTCAAAGCAAAAGTCAAAGTTTTGCGACTTTCGGTTCCGAACCGGGTCTAAACAGAAAATTGTCGGATCAAACAAGCTTAGACCAGTTATTATACTTATTACCAAGTTATATGAGTGATAAAATAGGTTACACGCCTTCTGCATTGTTAATTATGCGTTAATTCGAAGATTAGCATTCTGTTGACTGTTTCTAATCAACTTTGACCCAACAAATGGTCTAGATAGAGTGGGAATCAGAGGGTGCCCTTTTAAGGGTTTAATGCCCACATAATTACCAACTTATTACTACCTTCAATTCGACTAATCACTGGACCATTAATGATTAATCGCTAAGTCAAACGGTAATTACGACGGTTTGACTTTTAAGCTAAAACTAAGTAAAAACTCAACTAGGAAAGGTTAAACATACTTACTGAAGTCCTATGCACGATTAGGGATGTCTTGGAAAGGCACTTGAGCTCCAAAGATGCTCCACAAATACAGATGGAAGATGTGCTCATAAGGTTGCAACATAAGGCCTTTATATAGTGTTTAATCTCACTTAGATCATTGACACACAAGCCTACCATTGTTCCCATATCACTTACAAGTGCTCCTAGGGTCTAACAAACATGTAAGGGTCGTCCATGTATGAGGAAAATCGTTTTTAGGTCGGTTACCACGTTTATAACAGCCCCTGCCCGAATTAGTGTCGTTGGGCACCCCTTACGGACCGTAAGGGTGTGGCTTACGGTCCGTAAGCCTTTTGCAGAAAGCAAAAATCTTGCCCTTTCAAGCATTCAAATAGGCAACCATGAATTACGAATTTGGGACATGAATTATCAGTTTGGGGCCTCAACAACATGCTTGAACAGTTACGTACCCTACCATTTTGCAATGTTTTTCTTGAATCCTTTTGAAAGTGCCGTAAATGAAGGTTTATCGTGCATTTCTTCGTTGGAGTCCACCCTTGCAAATTTTGGGTCAATTATTGATAGCATTTACCGGATTTGAGTATTTTAGATGTTTACCATAAATATTAGGGTCTTGGGATTCATAACGAGGTCGTTCAGAGGTATATATTTACATGACGACGCTTTTAAATCCTACCATACATCTTTGACTAGATCCGAGTTTATAACACTTTTGTCGTACATGACACGTGTCGTTATTTTATTGAACACGAATTTTCGAGGTGTTACATCCTCACCCCCTTAAAAGAAATCTCGACCTCGAGATTTACTGGAATAAATGAGGGTACTTTTCTTTCATCGTGGACTCAACCTCCCCTGTGTATTCAGGACCTCTACGGGCATCCCATTTTACCTTTACAATAGGCACATGCTTCCTTCGAAGCTTCTTAACCTGTCGATCCTCGATCGACACAGATTTTTTGACAAACTTCAAGCTCTCTTCTATGTGCACATCTGTATGTGGTATGACTAGTGATTCGTCGGCGAAACACTTCTTCAGATTGCAGATGTGGAATACATTGTGAATACCACTGAGCTCTTCGGGCAAGTTTAACTTATAGGAAACTGATCCGACCCGTTTGATGACCTCAAAAGGTCCTATGTATCTCGGGCTTAGCTTGCCTTTCTTACCAAATCGCATCACTCCCTTCCAGGGTGATACTTTAAGCAACACCTTGTCACCTACCTCGAAGTTAAAAGGTTTACGCTTTAAATCTGCGTAGCTTTTCTGCCTATCCCTGACAGCTTTCAGGCGGTTACGAATTTGGACAATCTTGTCCGTCGTTTCAAAGACGATTTCTGGTCCTGTCAATTGGACATCTCCAACTTCCGCCCAACAAACGGGCGTTCTGCACTTTCTACCGTATAGGGCCTCGAAGGGCGCAACCTTAATGCTGGTATGGTAGCTGTTGTTGTAGGAGAATTCGATTAAGGGCAGGTGGTTATCCCAACTACCACCTAAGTCAATCACACATGCACGAAGCATGTCTTCCAAGGTTTGGATTGTACGCTTACGCTGGCCGTCAGTCTCAGGATGGTAAGTCGTACTGAAATTTAAGCGCGTGCCCAAAGATTGTTGGAGACTTTTCCAAAAATGTGACGTGTATCTAGTATCTCTGTCAGAGATAATAGACACAGGTACACCATTGGGCTAACATGTCGGAGCTATAGGTCTCCTTGATGGGTAGGAAATGTGCTGACTTAGTCAGTCTATCTACTATTACCCATATCGTATCATTTCCTTTCCTTGTCTTGGGCAACTTGGTGATGAAATCCATCGTCACCATTTCCCACTTCCACGTGGAAAGTTCAGGCTGTTGTAGCAAACCTGACGGCTTCTGATGTTCAGCTTTGACTTGCGCGCACATCAAACATTTAGCTACATAGGTAGCTATAGACTTCTTCAAGCCTATCCACCAAAAGTTTGCTTTCAAATCCTGGTAAATCTTATCGGCTCCAGGATGAACGGAATATTTAGAACTATGGGCTTCCTGGAGGATAACATCTCGAAGTCCCCCATAAATTGGAACCCATATTCGTCCATTTAATCTCAGAATTCCGTCTTTGCCCTGAGATAACTGTTCTTCAGTTACTCCTAGCTTTTCATTAGGATAGTTAGCCTCAAACACAGCTTCCTTCTGTGCAGCTAACAACCTTTCGTTCAAACCATTCTTTATCTCAATGCTCTTGGCAATGATTTGGATGGGTTTTACCCTTTCCTTTCGACTCAAGGTATCGGCGACTACATTCGCCTTGCCAGGATGGTATCTGATTTCACAATCATAATCATTCAAAGTCTCCATCCATCGGCGCTGCCTCATGTTTAAATCCTTTTGGTTAAACAGGTGCTGGAGGCTCTTATGATCAGAATAGATCACACACTTGATACCATATAAATAGTGCCTCCATAGCTTCAGTGCAAATACAACGGCACCCAACACCAAGTCATGGGTGGTGTAATTCTTTTCATGCACCTTTAACTGTCGTTAAGCATAGGCAATAACTTTGCCTCTCTGCATAAGCACACATCCCATCCCGGTGTGTGATGCATCCTAGTAAACCACGAATTCTTTGGTACCTTCAGGCAACGTCAGTACAGGAGCGTTGCTGAAGTTCTGCTTCAAGATATCGAAAGATTCTTGCTGCTTGGGTCCCCAGTCGAACTTTATTTTCTTCCTAGTCAAAGAAGTTAGGGGTGCAGCAATCCTTGAAAATTTTTCGATAAATCGCCTATAGTATCCTGCTAAGCCTAGGAAGCTACGAATCTCTGTAGGCGTCTTTGGCTCTTGCCAGTTCATGACAGCTTCTACCTTAGCGGGATCCACTTGGATACCACGCTCACTAACCACATGTCCAAGGAATTGGACTTCTCGAAGCCAGAATTCACACTTCGAAAATTTGGCGTAAAGCTTATCCTGTTGAAGTAGTGAAAGAATACATCGAAGATGTTTCTCATGATCAGCTTGGTTCTTCGAGTAGATGAGGATGTCGTCAATGAAGACGATGACAAATTTGTCCAAGTAGGGCTTGCAGACGCGATTCATGAGATCCATGAATGCGGCAAGTGCATTAGTGAGCCCAAAAGGCATCACTAGGAACTCGTAATGACCATAACGAGTCCTAAATGCAGTCTTGCGTACATCTTCATCTTTAACCTTCAATTGATGATAGCCTGACCTCAGATCGATCTTGGAGAAGTAACTTGCCCCTTGAAGTTGATCGAACAGGTCGTCGATTCTAGGCAACGGGTACCTATTCTTGATAGTGACCTTATTAAGCTCACGGTAATCGATGCACAGACGCATCGATCCATCCTTCTTCTTGACAAATAAGATTGGTGCTCCCCAAGGAGACAAGCTAGGTCTAATAAAACCTTTGGCTAGCAGATCATCTAACTGCATCCTCAATTCTTTCATCTCTGTTGGTGCCAACCTATAAGGTGCTCTAGCAACTGGTGCTGCTCCAGGGATGATGTCAATTCTGAATTCTACTTGTCTATCTGGTGGTAAACCAGGTAGTTCTTCAGGAAAAACTTCAGGGTATTCAGAAATGACGGGGATATCTTCCATCTTAGGTTTCGGCTCATCAATAGTAACATGTGCCATGTAGATGACACAACCCTTCTTTAAACACTTAGAGGCCTTGAGCATAGTCACTTGCTCAGGCAGTCCATACCGGGTATCTCCCTGAATGGTAAGTGATCCGCCAGATGGAGTCTTGATCACCACTTGTTTCTTATTGCAGACAATCTGGGCCTGGTTATGAGATAACCAGTCCATGCCTAAAACGATGTCAAAACCGGCTAACTTCAAAGGAAGTAGGGACAAAGGAAAAGAGTGGTTCTTAATGGATATGAAACATCCATCTAATATGGTTGAGGCGGTTTCTAAGGTGCCATCTGCTAATTCCACCTCATACTTCACACTTAGGGTTTTAACAGGTAAATTCAGTAATTTGCAAAACTTATTATCTACAAATGATTTATCCGCGCCAGAATCAAAAAGTACTCGTGCATAGACATCATTTATTAGGAAGGTACCTGTAATCACGTGGTCATCCTGGACAGCTTCCTTTGCATCCATCCTGAAGACCCTAGCATTGGTCTTCTTTCCTTCATCAACTTTCTTTGCAAGTTTTGGGCAGTTGGACATGATATGCCCTTTTTCGTTGCAACTTTAGAAAGTTGCGTCCTTCAAATTTTTGCAATCCAAGGTCTAGTGCTCCTTGGACTTGCATATCCCACATGCAAAAGTTCTCGACTGGGTCTGCGAGTTCGATTCATACCTACACTTCCCGAAGTGCTGTCTCTTGCAAATCTTACACTTGGGCTTATCACCAGATTGATGCACATCCTTCTTCGACTCAGACCCTTTCTTGTGGTCATTGTTTCCTCAGTGTTTCTTGTTTGACCTTCGTGAATTGTCATCTTCACGTTTCCTTTTCTCAGCATCCGTGTTCCTCAGCGATCTCTGTCTGACCGTGTCCAGTGTGAGGGACAAAGATATATCAGCTACAGATCTGAAAGTAGCTGGCCGAGAGGCCTTCACGCTTGCCTTAATTTCTGGGGCTAAACCCCCAATGAAACGAGCTATTCTTTTGGGTTCCGGGGTTACCAGATACGGAACCAATCTTGACATTGTATTAAAGCTCGTAAGGTAAGCTTGGCAATCCAGGTTTTTCATCACTAAGGACAGAAAATCCGACTCGATCTTTTCAACCTCATGTTGAGGGCAGTAGTTCTCCCTGATGAGGGCAACGAATTGTTCCCATGTCATATTATAAAGTGGAATCTTCCCGGTAGCTTGAATCAACGATCTCCACCAGGCTAAGGCCTCACCTTTGAACGATTGAGACACAAACTTTACCACATCCCTCTCAGCGCACCCGCTGATATCTACCACGGTGTCCATCTCATCTAACCATGTCATGCAGTCTATAGCCCCTTTTTCCCCAGTGAAATCCCTGGGTTTGCATGAAAAAAAGTATTTGTAGGAGCAACCCTTGTCACGGGGTCCTTGGTTCAGCACGACCTTCTGAGATGGAACACTATGATGATTAGAAGAGTGACGATCGTCATCATCTTTCTTTGGTTCATCCTTCTTGGAGGGTGGTGGCTTGCTGTGAGCCTCAGAATGAGTCTTCGGCTTTGAATGCGGTGCAGATAGGGTCCTACTTCGAGTCCCGCTATATTCTTCAGACTGCCGCTCTATGGCCTTTGCAACAGCGTTGTCTATTAACGCTTGCAGTTCAGCACCCGTTATATTAATTCGGGCATTATCATTATTCTCCCTTGGGTGACTATTAATTTCATCCGAGTCAGCCATTTTAATTTGAACTGTTACATAAGACAATGGCAATAGTTTACTTGGGAGTTTATTATGGAATTGTCTCTTATGGCAATTCATTAACCACAGTAAACATAGACCAGATTTGGTTAATTTATTAATCATATTTATTTAGGATTTTTATTATAATCTCTCCTAATTGTAAAACAATAACAATTTTATTAGTAGCACAAAAGGCCTAGTCACAAGGACATTTTTAAATCATAAGCCATGATTTCAGAGAATCAAAGCATTAAGGTTTGAACATAGTTCATTACCTTTTTCTGACAGGGAGTCATAGACTACCACTGTCTTTTGTCTCATATGAAAATGAGTATGGCCCGTAGGCACTACATTACCAATGTATGGTCAAAATATGATCATCTTAATTGATGATTTAAACCCATGATCTATAGATCATTTAGTTGGGTTAGGAGTCTTTTGAAGAATCCTTATATAAGAATGACGTATGTGATTTTAACGAATCACTTCTGTCAGGAGTGTTAACATGTTTTTCAGATGTTAACAGGGATTTGAATCTTTTCAAACAGGTTTTACCATATTGGCTAAGTCTTTATAATGACCCTCTAGCTAGGTTTTACCTTTTTAAGATTCTTATTAATATTCAACGCAGAACAATCCTATATTGAAATGGTTAATATGGATCCGAATCTAATTGGAGAACCACCGTCTTGGCCCTGTCTTTAAAATGACATAAGGCTAGGTCTTGTCCCTTTAGATTTTATCATTCTAATATAATGATTGATCAAATATGTTATTTATTTATTTATTTCACATTCAATTTTTATGCATAAAATAAAAATGAAAATATCAATTCAACCATTTCATACAAAGTTCTGAACGAGTACACGCTTTCCCTAAACGGGTTTCTTTTAATAAAATAACATGCCCGCGCAGGGGCTCAAACAAACAACATACCCACGCATGGGTTTAAACAAAGACTTGCCCACGCAGGGGCTTAACAAGCAAACATACCCACGCAGGGGTTAAAACAAGACAGGCCCACGCAGGGGCTCAACTGAAACAAGGAAAATACAATCAATAATTGAAGGATTCAATGGTCCTTCTTGCTCTTCCCTTTTATTAAACTTGTCAATCCCTGGAAGAAACTTTGTCGCTCCCTGCGATCCCTGTGAACTACCCGTTCAACTTGGTCCAATCTTTGAAGGATTTCCTCATGCTCTGGTGGGGAAAACCGTGGCGGCTGAGTTTATTGCCGAATTATAGGTCTAGCAGGTATTTGGTACCCATGAGTCGGGTACTCTACTCCCCAAGGGGCTCCATACGGTCCTTCAGGATGAAGGGCGTTGTAGTTGGCCGCTACCAAGTATGGGTCGGCTTCAGTGTAATTATAGTTGGTGTGAGCCGGCTGCTCAAACGGGTTATATGCCATTGAACCAGTGTAGGTAGGAATCAGGTTATCAAAACCAAATGGTGGCGGCTGTGGTGCAACTGGTGCAAAGTTCCCTCCTGGAATTGGGTTTGAGGGCCCACCCATTTGTGGGTCTTCATGCAGTGGCGGGTAGTGACTGCCACTTGAGTGATGGGGAGAGCTAAAGTGAAAATCCCCTCCACGCGCAGATATTCGCGCGCCTGTCCTCCTACGCCTCGGCGGTTCTAGAGGTGCTTGATGAACTGGCGGTGGTGGAGGCGGTGGCGTGACTGCCACAAAACGTGAATCCCCAGAGGGATCTTGTTGCTGCTGTTGCTGCTGGTGGGGCGATGAATGGTGAGAAGGTGTGAAGTACCATTCATGCTGGTTGAACCTTGCCTGGAAACTGTTTGGACCACCGTAGGGTGATCCGTGGAAAGAAAATCCATCTGAGATCTCGATGGGATGGTTGGGGGTACCGCTTGCAGGTTCGACGGGATCCGTATCCTCGTCCATATCCATAGCATTGTCTTCGGAGAAGTGGTCCTCTGGTCCCAATGGGTTAAAACCCACTGGTTCTTGAATATAATTTGTCGGGTTAAACCGGCCCCGAAAAACAGGAGTAGGGTTGCCAAAGGAGTTGTGTGAAAGAGATCTCTGGAGAGGTATATATGAAGGCTGTGGGTTATCGGGCTCGTTTTCTGAATGTGGCCCGAAGGAATGGCGGTAAGGAGGTGTTGAGCTGTGTGAAACAGACCGTCTAGCGGGCTCAACATTGGTCCTCCAGTTCTCTCGAGGATCGGCACTCGCAGTGGTAGAAGGAGCTCGCCTGTGCGAAGGCCCGGCTTCGTGATCATTGGGGGCGGGGATTGGCCCCTTGCCTCTTCCTCTTCGTCTGAAAAATCTTGGCGTCATATTTAGACCTGTCAATACAAAATAAGATAACAACAAAATATAAAGGACAAAGTGAAGATAAAAACAAAAACATTTTGGATTATTCTTATGTTCTTTGTCTAGACTCGAAAGTTTAGGAATGTGCAATTGTGACATTGAGATTAAACACGAAAGGCTAGTGTTTAATTCACTCAATGTTGGCTCTGATACCAACATGTCACACCCCTATATTTCCACATATTACCGGTGGGCCCGGTGAGGAGTATCGTGACGTGGTTGGTAACATTACAGTCAAACAACACAATATTTAAATGCACAGCGGAAGCAAAAGATAGATATATTTCAACTTTAATAAATTGTAATATCAAGTATCACAACAGTCGAAAGATTATCCACAGGTGGAAAAATAAATAGGAAACTTTTGTTCAACAGACTAAAATGCATCCAAGCTTGCGAGACTCTTATTGATGCTAAGGAGAAATCCAGCCTATTACGAGTAGTACCTGCACTTAATCTTTTTGGGAAAATACGTCAGTTTACACTGGTAAATACAATTAACCGACTCATTTTAAAATGATTAAAAA
The DNA here is from genome assembly GCA_030545235.1 of Helianthus tuberosus. NCBI lineage: Eukaryota > Viridiplantae > Streptophyta > Magnoliopsida > Asterales > Asteraceae > Helianthus > Helianthus tuberosus. The sequence goes on along the minus strand of JARYGA010042079.1, from coordinate 75,439 downwards.
TTGATTTGAATGCACGTGGCACAAACATTTTATAACTTGGGATAATTATTTAAATATATAAACTTGTAAAAAGGATTACATGTTCCTTATGCGTTCAGTAGCCCGGTTCGTGCCGGGTTAAAGATCAATAGACACACCACATAATTTATTTATGCACTGACGGGTGTACGCCTACACCCCGCGCGTAGGTCGTTGCCATTTCGTAAAATGATGCCAAGGATATCCGGGACATGGTCATTAACCCCCCAAAGGCGTTAAGCAAACAAAACATATTTAAACGGGTCATCTCGATAATACTTAACCACCAATCGGTTAAGGTCGAATGCCCGACCAAGCGGTATTTTATATACCGTACCCCAAGCCCGTATAAGGGAAAATAAGTTAAAAGTATTTACCTTTGCAAGTATAATTCACAAACAGAAAATGCAAGTAGCTTTTACTGGTCCTCCTATTCTGGAACGAAGGTTTATAATAACCTATTAGAATCCGAACGGGTCTTTAATTAAGCATAAACTTAGACCGGTTAGTTTTAAGATACGGTTCGTACGCACGATTAAGCGAAGACCGGAATAGAATGTGATTTAGACCCGAAAAGTTTGAAGACTTGCCTTATATGGGTAATCTAAGCACATTCTGAATTTTGAGATAAAACCGATAAGGGTTGACCCGTTTCGGCTAATTTATGCAAACTAGTTACATAAACCGAACCGAACGCGCAAGAGGCGTAACGGGTAATCATGAGAGCCATATACAGGTTTCCTAAGTTAATATGCCTCAAATATGTTGTGACATCAGTAAGATATCTTTTATTATGTCCGAAACAAATTTAAACTCAAACTATGCCCCGTAGGGGTAATTTGGTCATTTACAAGGTTATAAAAAGAGTTTAAGTATTAACCTGAGTTACAGGTCTGATATAATCAGCAAAGATACTTAATTTAATAAGCTATAACAGTAGGGTATTGCATATATGTGAAATTTATCAATTATAACCAAACTATGCACCGTAGGGGCATTTTGGTAATTTCACATAAGCCGAAAAGCTCAAAACTGAAGTCTGAGTTAAACAACTTTTGCTTACTGTTAAAATATTATGATTTACCTAAAATATCAGTAGGTATCGACCCTTGTATGTTTAAAATAGTTTTAGTACATACTATGCGTTAAAAACGCTTAAAAAGGCGATTAGAAGCCGTTTCCGGGTTCTATATAGAACGTTGATATTTTTTATTATTCCAGAAGGTTTAAAATAATGTATTTATCATATAAAATCGGTAGCAAAAGGTTTGGGGTCGAAAAGATATGTAAAACTCATTTTATAGCCTAAAAGGGCAAAACCGACATTTACCGAATCATGCTTATGACTCTAAGTTATGCTCAGCCTAAAATTAATTAAAAATTTTTCAAAAATCCAAAAATAATATATTTCATCAGTGGGTAAGAAGTTTGATATCAAAAAGTAGGTTTAAATAGGCTATATGCTAATTATGCCGTTAAATCGCTAAAAAGCTTTCTAATTACGCTAATGAGCATAACTTTCAATCTACACCTCAAACTGATGTAAAATTTTGGGTGCAAGTTTATAAATCAGTAACTAAGGTTTCTACTCTTTTACATTTTAAAAATCACGTTTTATGGTGAAAAGGGCATAATGGTCAACATATAGGCAATTAACGGAATCATGCATATTAATTGGATAACTAATGAACCAAGGTGTATAATCACAGAGGGTTATACTAGCATGTAACCTGGTTCTAAGGAAGCTCTAAGGCATTTCCAAATCATACTAAATCGGGTCAGAACTGAAGTCAAAGCAAAAGTCAAAGTTTTGCGACTTTCGGTTCCGAACCGGGTCTAAACAGAAAATTGTCAGATCAAACAAGCTTAGACTAGTTATTATACTTATTACCAAGTTATATGAGTGATAAAATAGGTTACATGCCTTCTGCATTGTTAATTATGAAGATTAGCATTCTGTTGACTTTTTCTAATCAACTTTGACCCGACAAATGGTCTAGATAGAGTGGGAATCAAAGGGTGCCCTTTTAAGGGTTTAATGCCCACATAATTACCAACTTATAACTACCTTCAATTCGACTAATCACTGGACCATTAATGATTAATCGCTAAGTCAAACGGTAATTACGACGGTTTGACTTTTAAGCTAAAACTAAGTAAAAACTCAACTAGGAAAGGTTAATCATATTTACTGAAGTCCTATGCACGATTAGGGATGTCTTGGAAAGGCACTTGAGCTCCAGAGATGCTCCACAAATGCAGATGGAAGGTGTGCTTATAAGGTTACAACATAAGGCCTTTATATAGTGTTTAATCTCACTTAGATCATTGACACACAAGCCTACCATTGTTCCCAGATCACTTACAAGTGCTCCTAGGGTCTAACAAACATGTAGGGGTCGTCCATGTATGAGGGAAATCATTTTTAGAACGGTTACCACGTTTATAACAGCCCATGCCCGAATTACTGTCGCTGGGCACCCCTTACGGACCGTAAGGGTGTGGCTTACGGTCCGTAAGCCATTTACAGAAGGCAAAAATCTTGCCCTTTCAAGCATTCGAATAGGCAACCACGAATTACGAATTTGGGACATGAATTATCAGTTTGGGGCCTCAACAACATGCTTGAACTGTTATGTACCCTACCATTTTGCAATGTTTTTCTTGAATCCTTTTGAAAGTGCTGTAAATGAAGGTTTATCGTGCATTTCTTCATTTGAGTCCACCCTTGCAAATTTTGGGTCAATTATTGATAGCATTTACCGGATTTGAGTATTTCAGATGTTTACAATAAATATTAGGGTCTTGGGATTCATAACGAGGTCGTTCAGAGGTATATATTTACATGACGACGCTTTTAAATCCTACCATACATCTTTGACTAGATCCGGGTTTATAACACTTTTGTCGTACATGAAACGTGTCGTTATTTTATTGAACACGAATTTTCGAGGTGTTACATAACGCGTCGTTCACGTAAAACGCGTTTGGACCGCCTAACTAGTCCTATGACAAGTAATATATGCCTTAACATGTCTAATAATGTTGCCTAATCAGTTTAGATGTTAAAAATTAAGTTACATATGCTTAAAATGAATTTATGTGCAAAAAGGGCATTTTGGTCATTTTCCTAAGGCATATAAACTACATATCATACAACTAACTAAACGAAGTGACCATAAGGTATAAACTCGGAAGGTTATTCCCTATACAACTATGGTTACCTAATGTGTTTGGTTGGACCCTAATGATCGACCAAACAGGTCGAGTTTGAAAGTCTAAGATATTGTTTAGACCGCTTATCTTTACGACCCTATATAAGCACTAAACTAAAAGTGACGAGTTAAACGTGTTAAAACATGTTTAACGAAGTTAGAAAACAGGTTTGGTATCAAAACAAAGGGTTTTGATACACAAGAATAGTTTGGTTGCAAAATACGCAAGAATACGCATTTTGACCGAAACTATGACTCGTCAGTACGCCTAAATAACGTGGTAATCAGTAGGTATAGTCACCAAGGACTATGACCATCGTGATTACGCTCACGTTGCGAAGTTCAAACGAACTTTGTGTTGACCATAAACTGGTGAAAGCGGAAAGTCAAACACAATTTGACTTTCGTGCTTAAAAACGCGTAAAACAACGAAAGAAACTTACAAGAGGTCCAAGAAATGGAGATTTGATCTTAGAATTCTCAGGTATGAAGGTTTTTAAGCTTCAACTTAGAGAAATCAGATCAAAGTGTGGGTTAGGAATGAAATGGAAGTGGGTTTATATAGTTTTTGGGTAACCGTTAAGATCATTCCTCGATAAACAAGCTTCGATCTGAGCCGTACAAGTGCACCCCCTGATTTGTAATACCATGTGCACCCCTAAATGAGCCCATAGAATCGAAAATACCATTTGCAAACATGGGGAACAGCTGGAACACATTTTTTGCTAAACTGGGGGTCACTCGTGCCCCGCGTAAGAGCCAAGGCAGGCTTACGCGGCCCGCCAGAGCTATAGATCAGCAAACAAGTTTCATTTTACAGAAATGGTCCATGCAGTTGTTTAAGCCCCATTTTGACACGTTAAAAGCCCGTTAAGCCATTTTCAAGGCTCTACAATGATTCCTAAGCATAAGGGGCATGAAACATGCTCAAAAATATGACGGATGTCGGTTCGTTTGGTCGTATGATCACGTTACTCTGTTAATTACGACGAAACACGAACGGGCGCGAAAAACGATCCAAATTACGCGACGAATGGAATTTCATCATGCCAATCACTAAAATAAAATATTTTAATGATTACATAAATTTTTGGATGTCCGGGTGTATTCAGAACGTAAGTTATGCGCGAAAATGCAAACTTATGCACTTTTTGACGCTTTTAGTCCCTGAATGACCAAAAAGTTTATTTTTGCACACCGAACCCCTCAAAGCCTATTTCTAAGCTATATAAAGGATATTTAGGGTATGTTTAACTTATGATCAAGTTTCGAAATGTCCGTTACAATACGAATCGACATACTTTCGCAGTTTGTCAAAATTAGTCCCTGTAAGAGAATAAACTTGATTTTGCCATACCAAAGCCTTCAAAACTTATTTCTAAGTTATGTAAAGGTTATTTAAGGTATGTTAAGCATAAATTGATGTTCTGGAGTGTTTGTTGCATTAAACTGATTACGTTTACGCATCGGTTTGTATATAACTCTCTAGAAAGCGATATAGAGTTTGAAATTGAATAAAAATCAAAACATGAAAAATTTCAAACATAAATAAACAAATATTGGGATCAAATAACATTGTTTTATTGATAACTGAACTGATTAAGGTTTATACAATGATTACAAGCACAGATGTCACAGTCTCCCCTACTTGTGGAAATTTCGTCACGAAATTTATTTGGAGGAAACTTGTGAGAAAAGATGTGGATATTTTGCCTTCATTTGATCTTCACGTTCCCAAGTAAATTCTGGTCCACGTTTAGATTCCCAGCGTACTTTGACAAGTGGAATGCGCTTGCGTTTGAGCCACTTGACTTCACGTTCCATGATTTCCACTGGTTTCTCAACAAAATGCATCGTGTTATCCACACAAATTTCATCAAGCAGTATGTGGAGGTTTTCATCAGCTAGACACTTCTTGAGATTGGACACGTTAAAGGTTGGATGAACATTTCCAAGTTCAGGAGGCAACTCAAGTCTGTAGGCTACCTTACCGATTCTTTCGACGATCTTGAATGGTGCGACATATCTAGGTGCAAGTTTTCCTGTCTTTCCAAATCTGATTACATCTTTCCAAGTTGAGACCTTAAGTAATATGTGATCACCGACTTGAAATTCCAAGGGCCTGCGTCGTTGATCCGCGTAACTCTATTGACGGCTTCGAGCTGTCTGAAGGTTATCGCGAACTTTCTTAACCTTATATGTTGTCTCTAGAATGAGGTCAGGTCCAGTAAGCTGAGCCTCCCCGATCTCATTCCAGCAGACTGGTGAACGACATTTTCGACCATATAAAGCCTCGAAAGGAGTCATGTTGATGCTGGAGTGATAACTGTTGTTGTAGAAGAATTCTATCAATGGAAGATACGAATCCCAACTACCACCAAAATCGATCACACAAGCTCTAAGCATATCCTCCAAAGTCTGGATGGTTCTCTCAGATTGGCCGTCTGATTACGGATGATAAGCTGTGCTCAAATTAAGTTGGGTTCCCATAGCAGATTGCATGGTTCTCCAAAAATGAGATGAGAATCGAGCATCTTTGTCAGAAATAATGTTCAAAGGAACACCATGTCTAGATACAATTTCGTCCACATAAATTTTAGCAAGCTTGTCAGCAGATAGATCCTCACGGATCGACAAGAAATGTGCTGACTTTGTAAGATGATCAACAACTACCTAGATGGTGTCATGACTTCTCTTAGTGCGCGGAAGTTTGGTAATAAGATCCTTAGCAATGTTTTCCCTTTTCCAAACTGGAATCTCTGGTTGCTCCAATAAACCAGAGGGGTGTTGATGTTCAGCCAGTACCTTAAGACAAGTAAGGCATTTGGATACGTATAAGGCAATGTCTTTCTTCATACCAGGCCACCAATACTGAGTATGAAGATCCTTATACATTTTGTCTGCACCAGGATGAATAGAATAACGAGACTTATGAGCTTCATCCATTAACAAGGTACGAAGATGGTCTTGACTTGGGACCCACAAACGGTCCATGAAATAATATGATCCATTGTTTTTCAGTTCCAGATCAGGCTTAATGTGATAGGGTAATTCCTTACCCATCAAGTCTTGCGAGACACAATTGTGTTGAGCCTGAGAGATGCGGGTTTGAATATCATATCGAACTTTGACACAATGAAGCTTGACACGTTCCTTACGACTCAATGCGTCAGCCACGACATTCGCCTTACCAGGATGGTAGCGAATTTCGCAGTCATAGTAGTTTAGAAGTTCAACCCAACGTCGTTGCCTCAAGTTGAGTTCTTTCTGATTGAAGATGTGCTGAAGACTTTTGTGGTCAGTGAAAACCACACATTTTGTACCATACAAATAGTGTCTCCATATTTTGAGAGCGAAAACAACAGCACCTAACTCAAGATCATGAGTCGTGTAGTTCTTCTCGTGTATCTTCAACTGCCTCGATGCATATGCTATGACTTTGTTCCTTTGCATGAGAACAAAGCCAAGACCCAAATTGGATGCATCACAATACACTACAAAATCATCATTGCCCTCAGGTAAAGATAGAATAGGTGCATCACAAAGCTTTTGCTTCAAGGTCTGAAATGCTTCTTCTTGCTTGGATCCCCATTCGAAGGGTTTGTTATTCTGAGTTAGAGCAGTTAGAGGAACTGCAATCTTGGAGAAGTTTTCGATGAAGCAGCGGTAATAACCCGCGAGGCCAAGAAAAGAACGAACTTCGGTGGGTGTAGTAGGCGTATCCCAATCCTTAATCTCACTGATCTTGGAGGGATCTACGTGAATACCTTGTTCGTTGATGATATACCCCAAAAATTGAACTTCCTTAAGCCAAAATTCACACTTGGAGAATTTTGCGAAAAGTTGCTCTTTCCTCAGGAGTTCCTGTCACACCCCCAAAATCCACCTGCGGAGTATCACCGCTTGGAGGCGTGACTGACCAGGATCAAACCACTAATCATATTGAACAAGTAAATATTTAATGTAAAAGTCCAACCAACACGATTAATATCCAAAACAAACATAGTTAAGTTATGAGCGGAAGCATAATGTTCAAAACCAAATCCAAAGTTTAATTATCCAAATGCTTAACATGGCACACAGCTGTCCATGTCCCACAACGACTCTTCCTTGTGCAAGCTCCAGTTAAGTACCTATAGACCTGCAAAGCATGTAGTAACGAGTCAACAACTAGTTGAGTGAGTTCACGGTTGGGTGTTCGTTTTAAGTTGTTCCAAAAACAGTTTTCCTTTAGCTGGCGTTCCTGCCGTGGGGGTTACCCCATAGTTGAAAACGTGATTTGTTTAACCTTTGTTTAACCCATTTACTCTGGAAAACCTGCCGTGGGGGCTACCCCATGATAGTTATCTGGCATTTCGGCCGTGGGGGCTACCCCATGGATACACTAGACTCGTTACCATATCGACTACTGACTGAAGTCATGTTTAAGTGCCCTGAAACTGTCAATGTCTATCAGCATTGACGTGCCCCAGATCCATTAGTTCACGCCCGTCCTCTGCGGCACGGTGTGAGGCTTGTCAGACCTAAATAGCGCTATCTAACTAATGACCCGCTCGCCATTGGCTCGGCGATTAAGTCGATATAAAAAGGAGGGACTTCGTGATAGAGTTTTGGTCTAGTACGAGTTATCTGTCCGTGAGGACGAGGAATTACATTCCTAAACCAATACTGTCCTACCCAAGAAGGACGAGGAATCCATATTCCTTAACCCCATTCCCAACCCCTGGGAATCCCATGCTTTGTAGAGTGTGAACTCACCTTGGTTTACTCAGCAGATTACACAGAAAGGTCAAGTCTATCAGCTAGTGGTCAACCACGTCCTAACATGGTTACCATACAAAGTCAGGTTTTGGTTCCAAGTAGTGCACACAAGTATCACATAGATTGCATATATAAGAAACACATACGGATCATGGAATCATGCAACATCACGCTCAATAGTTAAGACATAATCAACTTGCGCAATTAAGTGATTGGGCTCGCACAAGTCTAATGACCTTGTGCGAGTCATTCGTTGAAGCCCATTATTACCCGGCCCAAAAGCATGAAACCCAAATAAATCCGTAAGCATAACACGGCCCAGACAATTAAACTTAAGCCTTGTGCGATCCATGTTATCTTGTGCGATTCCATTATCAGTCCGGCCCAACATATACCTACGGCCCAATAACAACAAACAACAATTCTTGTGCGACTGGGCTGTTTGTACGATCAGGTCCTCTTGTGCGACCTGATCAGCTTGGTCGGCCGGACATGTCTTATGCGAGTGGACCTCTTGTACGACCGAGAGGTCTTGTGCGACCAGCTTACACATCCGAGAATTATGTTATTTAGTTACAACCATTCAATTGTTTCCTTATTTACATTTTATCAATTAACAAGTTTCCATCCATCCATATCACCTCCAATCGATCAAACAAGGCATTTTTAGTTAAATTTCCATAACCCTAATCATAACCATAATCATGAACAATAATCAAGACACCTAACATAATCATCTAAGGGTTTCGAACCATCATATAACACTTCATGCTCTACCCTACAACTAACCCGATTTTTATCAAACATGCAGCCGATTATAACAATCATATTCTTAGAACCATCATATGCAATCCGATTCACATGAACAATATCTAATGCACATATGTAAGCCGATTTCATGAACACTATAAGTGAGCCCTTCGGATTCGAATCAAATACATATATAGCCGATTACATACATACAACATGTTTCATCATTTGATCTTGAATCATTATGTAAACAAATCCGATAATAAAACATGGCAGCCGATCATCATACATGTAAACATCATGTTCATCATACGTTCAATACTTCATCATTTAATCAAATCGTGAATCATAACATTATTCATAACACACTAATCATAAAGCACTAACCGATTAAGATGAGATAAGAGTGATCCGAATCACAAGCTTCGAGGAATGGAGGGGTGTTGTTGCCGTCGAGTTCTAGAGAGAAGGAAGAGAGCTACGGTTTGTGTGTGTGGGTGATTAGTAACAAATGAGGAGTTTTACCCTAACCCCTTAGTGTTATGCGACAAAGAGAAGAGTGGGCCGAACCCTCAATGGGCTGCCCATTGATCCGAATCACAAAGTGTAGCCCAAACAGACTTGTGCGAGTGGGTTGTGTTGTGCGTTCGGGTCGATCCTATACATACATACATACTACACAGCATATAGCATATTACACAAAGTCACTTATCATCTCATTAATTCAACATATCAAGTAATTACACCAAGTTCAAATACGTTACATCAAGTACGTAGATAAGTTCGGAAATACGAGTTGTCACATTATCCCCAAGTTGAAAGAAATTTCGTCCCGAAATTTAGCACGTACTCACTAAGGAAGCTAGTTAAGTTGCATGGTTTTCCTGGTTTTCCTGGGGTGTCACATCCTCCCCCCGTTGATCTGGAATTTCGTCCCGAAATTCCGTAGCTTCAGCCTCTGTAGTGGTTGTACCGGTTGCGAACAGTTGGGGATACTTTTGCTTCATCTGATCTTCGCGTTCCCAGGTGAACTCTGGGCCGCGACGTGAGTTCCAACGAACTCGAACGAGGGGTATTCTGGTATGCTTGAGGACCTTAACATCCCGGTCCATGATTTCAACAGGTTCCTCGACGAATCGCAACTGCTCGTCGATCGTGAGCTCCTTCAGAGGAACTACGTGGGGCTCATCTGATAAACACTTCTTCAGGTTCGACACGTGGAAAACATTGTGAACTGCACTGAGTTCTGCTGGTAAATTCAGTCTGTAAGCCACCTTGCCTATTTTCTCAATGACTTCGAAGGGTCCAACGTATCGTGGGTTAAGTTTGCCGCGTTTGCCAAAACGAACCACACCCTTCCAGGGTGAAACTTTGAGTAGCGCTCGATCCCCAACTTGGAATTCGAGTAGTTTCCTGTCTTTATCGGCGTATGCTTTCTGACGGTCACGAGCTGCCGCCATTCGTTGTCGTATCTGGGAAATTTTATCTGTTGTGTCTACCACATGTTCTGGACCAGTAATCTGACTATCCCCCACCTCTGCCCAACAAAGAGGTGACCGGCATTTACGCCCGTACAATGCCTCAAACGGAGCAGCTTTAATGCTGGTGTGGTAGCTATTGTTGTACGAAAATTCCACAAGTGGCAGATGCTTTTCCCAGCCGTTGCCAAAGTCAATAACACATGCCCTAAGCATGTCTTCGAGGGTCTGGATGGTGCGTTCAGACTGCCCATCCGTTTGCGGGTGATAAGCTGTGCTCATGTCTAATCTTGAGCCAAAGGACTTGTGCATTGCTTGCCACAATTCTGATGTAAAACGTGCATCTCGATCCGAGATAATAGAGGTGGGCACCCCGTGCCTCGAGACAACTTCCTTTAGGTATACTTCTGCTAGAGTGGAGAACTTATCCGTTTCTTTGATAGCCAGGAAGTGAGCAGACTTTGTGAGTCGATCCACGATCACCCAAATAGTATCGTTACCACGTTGTGATCTAGGCAGGCCAGTAACAAAATCCATGGAAATTTGCTCCCATTTCCATTGTGGTATCTCTGGTTGTTGAAGGGGGCCTGAAGGTTTCTGGTATTCCGCCTTGACTCTCGCACAAGTCAAGCACTTGCTAACGTATGTTGCTATGTGGGCCTCCATGCTAGGCCACCAGTACGTGGTTTTGATGTCGTGGTACATTTTATCCGAGCCAGGGTGCACTGAGTAACGAGACTTGTGTGCCTCATCCATCACAAGCTCTCGTAGGTTGCCATAAAATGGGACCCAAATGCGTCCCGTGACGTAGTAAGCGCCGTCTTCCTTCTGTTCTAAGCGTTGCCTTGAGCCGCGTAGGGCTTCGGCCCTGACGTTCTCTGGTTTCAATGCTTCTATCTGAGCATTTCGTATTTGAGAAGGAAGGCTAGACTGTATAGTAAGTTGTAAAGCTCTTACGCGCTTGGGCGCAGTGTCCTTTCGACTGAGGGCGTCAGCCACAACATTGGCTTTGCCCGGGTGGTACCTGATCGAGCATTCGTAATCGTTCAGCAGTTCGACCCATCGTCGTTGTCTCATATTAAAGTTCCTTCTGTTTAAAGATGTGCTCGAGACTTCTGTGATCAGTGTAGATAGCACACTTGGTGCCATACAAGTAGTGTCGCCATATCTTAAGTGCAAAAACAACCGCTCCCAGCTCTAGATCGTGTGTAGTGTAGTTCTTCTCATGAACCTTGAGTTGGCGTGAAGCGTATGCTATAACTTTATCCCACTACATCAAAGCACAACCAAGACCCTGAATAGATGCGTCGCAATAAACCACGAAGTCGTCTGTGCCCTCTGGCAATGAAAGGATAGGTGCACTACAAAGTCTATCCTTTAAGTGCTGAAACGCTATCTCCTGTGCGTTTCCCCAACGATAAACAACGCCCTTCTGCGTTAGTGAAGTAAGAGGCTGAGCAATCTTGGAAAAATCCTTGATAAATCTCCTGTAATAACCTGCCAATCCCAAGAATTGGCGAATTTCCGTTGGCGTACGAGGTGCAGGCCAGCTCTTGATTGACTCTACCTTGGATGGATCAACGTGAATCCCATCCTTGTTCACTACGTGGCCTAAGAAATGGACTTCACGAAGCCAGAAGTCACATTTTGAAAACTTGGCGTACAACTGTTCCTTTCGAAGAAGTTCCAAAATAAGTCGTAAATGTTGCTCGTGTTCCTCCTGACTCTTCGAATAGATCAGGATGTCATCGATGAAGACAATAACGAATTTGTCTAAGTAGGGCTTGCACACTCGATTCATCAAGTCCATGAAGACCGCTGGTGCGTTTGTCATCCCAAAAGGCATGACCAAAAACTCATAGTGGCCATAACGAGTTCTGAAGGCTGTTTTGGAGACGTCCTCTTCTCGGACTCTCAGCTGGTGATACCCCGATCTCAAATCGATCTTTGAATAGTAGCTCGACCCTTGCGGCTGGTCGAACAGGTCGTCAATGCGTGGAAGAGGGTAGCGATTCTTCACAGTCACCTTGTTCAGTTCACGGTAGTCGATACACATTCTGAACGTACCGTCTTTCTTCTTCACAAATAGCACTGGAGCTCCCCAGGGCGAAGAACTAGGACGAATAAAACCCTTATCTAAGAGTTCTTGTAATTGCGTCGATAGCTCTTTCAACTCTGATGGAGCTAAACGATACGGTGCACGAGCTATAGGCGCTGCTCCAGGAGCTAGCTCGATTTGAAACTCGACCTGGCGATGAGGCGGGAGGCCAGGTAGTTCCTCAGGAAATACCTCAGGATAGTCGCGTACAATTGGAAAGTCTTCTATCGTTTTCTCTTTCTTCGAGGTGTCAGTAACAAGAGCCAGAAAGGCAGTGTGGCCCTGACGCAAACACTTTTGAGCCTTAAGGGAAGAAATGATGCTCGTAACAGCACCACTCTTGTCGCCACGAATCATAAGAGGTTCCTCACCTGGGCACGGAATACGGACAATCTTTTCGTTGCAAAGGATCTCGGCTTGATGTTGGGATAACCAGTCCATCCCAATGACAACGTCGAAACTACCCAGAGTAATAGGAAGGAGGTCGATCGAGAAAGTGTGATCAGCAAGAACGAGATTACAACCTTTGACTACGTGTGTGACCTCTATACTTTTACCATTAGCTAACTCTACAGCATGTTTGGGATTCAAAGGTGTTGGGGTACGCATAAGCAGTTGACTAACGCTTTGAGACACATAACTAGTATCAGCACCCGAATCAAATAAGACAGTAACGTAAAAGTCGTCGAGAAGGAACTTACCCGTCACAACATTGGGATCATTCCTTGCTTCTCCATTGCCAATAACAAACGCACGGCCCCTTGCTCCATTACCATTGTTACCCCCGTTGTTCCCATTCCCCTGATTGTTGTTGTTATTGTTGTTCTGGTTCCTGTTCAGCTGGGGACAATCTCTCTTGAAGTGGCCTTCAGCTCCACACTGAAAGCACCCTTTGTTGTTACCCTGCGGCTGCTGTTGCTGGCGTTGATTCTGTTGATCTTGCGGTTGCTGACGATTCTGGTTTGCTGGGTATAAGCTTCTACAATCCTTTGCCGCATGGCCTGGCTTGTTGCACCGATGACAGTTACCCCTGGTGCATGGCCCGCGGTGATGTAAGTTGCAACGATTACATTTGGGGTGATTTCCTTTGTATCCACCCTGACCTTGGCTACCTGACGATTGCTGACTAGGACTCTTATACTCTTCAGTTCTTCTCTGCTGCGACTGAGATTGAACAGAAGTCGAACCTCTGCTTGAAGATCCATCCCATTTACGTTTGTTATCACTGGGAGGTTCAGAGGTAGCTGTAGCACTAATACGTTTTGGTAACTTGTTTTGCTCCACCGCCTGATCAGTGAGACGGTGAGCCAACTGAACAACCTGCTGGTAAGTGGCGAGGTTTGCTGAAGTCACATGACTTTGGATCTCTGGTTTCAGACCCTTGAGGTAGAGTTCAATACGCTTAATTGGAGGGTCCACCGTAGTAGGACACAGTAGTGCAAGCTCATTCGATCTCTTAGTATATGCCTCAATTTCCGACCCCGTCATCTTGAGGTTGAAGAACTCAACTTCCAGCTTATGTATGTCGTCACGACTGCAGTATTCTTCCTTGATCATCTCTTTGAAATTGTTCCATGGGGTGGCGTTAGCAGCAACCAACCCCAGCATTTGTACCTGGGCGTTCCACCATGTGAGAGCTAAACCCTCGAGAGTGCCGGTAGCATATTTCACCCTGCGTGCCTCAGGGCATTCGCACATCTCGAATACAGACTCTAGTTTCTCAAACCAGTGGAGGAGACCTACTGCTCCTTCAGTGCCACTAAAAGTAGTGGGTCGGCAGTCCATGAAAGTTTTGAAGGTGCATACGGGTGGCTGAGCATGTTGACCTGTTGCGAGTGTAAGAAAGGACAAAGTTTAACACAAGGATAGGTTCACGAGAGTAGGATCTAAAGATCCTAGTGTGAGTTATAAACTGCAGGGTATACCTCCTGCCTGTGCGGCTGCAAGTGCCGCAGCAACCTGTTCGTTGATCAGAGCCGTCAACTGGGCTTGAGTCATGTTGATGCGTCCAGACATGATCTTCATATCAAAGGAAGCATGAGTGAGAAGGGTTCGCGAATGTGCGATGACAGAAGAGAGTAAGCACACACGTGTTCAGGCAAGAGTAGCTATACTAGCTAAGCATATCATGAGCAAAGTTCTACGTAATCTAGCATGTAGGTAATATAACATAAACCACTTCACCTAGAATGTCGAGTCTTGCACGTGGAGTGAAGCGTCGTTGTGGATCGTAGAGCACTGTACAGGTTATAGTCTGGTTTTAACAAAAACGTTTTCCTTTATTAAAACCAAGTTCTCTATAACCAATGGCTCTGATACCAATCTGTCACACCCCCAAAATCCACCTGCGGAGTATCACCGCTTGGAGGCGTGACTGACCAGGATCAAACCACTAATCATATTGAACAAGTAAATATTTAATGTAAAAGTCCAACCAACACGATTAATATCCAAAACAAACATAGTTAAGTTATGAGCGGAAGCATAATGTTCAAAACCAAATCCAAAGTTTAATTATCCAAATGCTTAACATGGCACACAGCTGTCCATGTCCCACAACGACTCTTCCTTGTGCAAGCTCCAGTTAAGTACCTATAGACCTGCAAAGCATGTAGTAACGAGTCAACAACTAGTTGAGTGAGTTCACGGTTGGGTGTTCGTTTTAAGTTGTTCCAAAAACAGTTTTCCTTTAGCTGGCGTTCCTGCCGTGGGGGTTACCCCATAGTTGAAAACGTGATTTGTTTAACCCTTTGTTTAACCCATTTACTCTGGCAAACCTGCCGTGGGGGCTACCCCATGATAGTTATCTGGCATTTCGGCCGTGGGGGCTACCCCATGGATACACTAGACTCGTTACCATATCGACTACTGACTGAAGTCATGTTTAAGTGCCCTGAAACTGTCAATGTCTATCAGCATTGACGTGCCCCAGATCCATTAGTTCACGCCCGTCCTCTGCGGCACGGTGTGAGGCTTGTCAGACCTAAATAGCGCTATCTAACTAATGACCCGCTCGCCATTGGCTCGGCGATTAAGTCGATATAAAAAGGAGGGACTTCGTGATAGAGTTTTGGTCTAGTACGAGTTATCTGTCTGTGAGGACGAGGAATTACATTCCTGAACCAATACTGTCCTACCCAAGAAGGACGAGGAATCCATATTCCTTAACCCCATTCCCAACCCCTGGGAATCCCATGCTTTGTAGAGTGTGAACTCACCTTGGTTTGCTCGGCAGATTACACAGAAAGGTCAAGTCTATCAGCTAGTGGTCAACCATGTCCTAACATGGTTACCATACAAAGTCAGGTTTTGGTTCCAAGTAGTGCACACAAGTATCACATAGATTGCATATATAAGAAACACATACGGATCATGGCATCATGCAACATCACGCTCAATAGTTAAGACATAATCAACTTGCGCAATTAAGTGATTGGGCTCGCACAAGTCTAATGACCTTGTGCGAGTCATTCGTTGAAGCCCATTACTACCCGGCCCAAAAGCATGAAACCCAAATAAATCCGTAAGCATAACACGGCCCAGACAATTAAACTTAAGCCTTGTGCGATCCATGTTATCTTGTGCGATTCCATTATCAGTCCGGCCCAACATATACCTACGGCCCAATAACAACAAACAACAATTCTTGTGCGACTGGGCTGTTTGTACGATCAGGTCCTCTTGTGCGACCTGATCAGCTTGTGCGGCCGGACATGTCTTATGCGAGTGGACCTCTTGTACGACCGAGAGGTCTTGTGCGACCAGCTTACACATCCGAGAATTATGTTATTTAGTTACAACCATTCAATTGTTTCCTTATTTACATTTTATCAATTAACAAGTTTCCATCCATCCATATCACCTCCAATCGATCAAACAAGGCATTTTTAGTTAAATTTCCATAACCCTAATCATAACCATAATCATGAACAATAATCAAGACACCTAACATAATCATCTAAGGGTTTCGAACCATCATATAACACTTCATGCTCTACCCTACAACTAACCCGATTTTTATCAAACATGCAGCCGATTATAACAATCATATTCTTAGAACCATCATATGCAATCCGATTCACATGAACAATATCTAATGCACATATGTAAGCCGATTTCATGAACACTATAAGTGAGCCCTTCGGATTCGAATCAAATACATATATAGCCGATTACATACATACAACATGTTTCATCATTTGATCTTGAATCATTATGTAAACAAATCCGATAATAAAACATGGCAGCCGATCATCATACATGTAAACATCATGTTCATCATACGTTCAATACTTCATCATTTAATCAAATCGTGAATCATAACATTATTCATAACACACTAATCATAAAGCACTAACCGATTAAGATGAGATAAGAGTGATCCGAATCACAAGCTTCGAGGAATGGAGGGGTGTTGTTGCCGTCGAGTTCTAGAGAGAAGGAAGAGAGCTACGGTTTGTGTGTGTGGGTGATTAGTAACAAATGAGGAGTTTTACCCTAACCCCTTAGTGTTATGCGACAAAGAGAAGAGTGGGCCGAACCCTCAATGGGCTGCCCATTGATCCGAATCACAAAGTGTAGCCCAAA
Organism: Helianthus tuberosus; assembly: GCA_030545235.1. Classification (NCBI taxonomy): domain Eukaryota; kingdom Viridiplantae; phylum Streptophyta; class Magnoliopsida; order Asterales; family Asteraceae; genus Helianthus; species Helianthus tuberosus. Next base: position 58,532 of record JARYGA010042079.1, on the reverse strand, counting down.
CAGACTTGTGCGAGTGGGTTGTGTTGTGCGTTCGGGTCGATCCTATACATACATACATACTACACAGCATATAGCATATTACACAAAGTCACTTATCATCTCATTAATTCAACATATCAAGTAATTACACCAAGTTCAAATACGTTACATCAAGTACGTAGATAAGTTCGGAAATACGAGTTGTCACAGTTCCAGAGTAAGACGAAGATGTTGTTCATGATCAGCTTGCGTCTTAGAATAAATCAAGATGTCATCAATGAAAACGATGATGAACTTATCTAAATAAGGCTTACAAACCCTATTCATCAAGTCCATAAAAACAGCAGGAGATTAGTCAAACCGAAAGGCATAACTGTGAACTCATAATGCCCATATCTTGTGCGGAAAGCAGTCTTGGGAATATCTTCTTCAAGCACACAAAGTTGATGATACCCAGAACGCAGATCAATCTTAGAGAAATAAGAGGCACCTTGTAATTTATCAAATATATCATCAATGCGAGGTAGGAGATATCGATGCTTGATGGTAAGCTTGTTAAGCTCATGGTAATCGATGCACATCCTGAAGAGCCATCTTTCTTCTTGACAAAAAGAACGGGAGCACCCCAAGGTGAAAAGCTAGGACGGATAAAACCTTTGTCAGAAAGCTCTTGAAGCTGCTTAGATAATTCTTGCATCTCAGACGGTGCAAGACGATACGGAGACCTAGCGATAGGATTAGCACCAGGTACAAGATCAATACGAAACTCGACTTGGCGTGCTGGGGGTAAACCAGGTAACTCTTCAGGAAAAACTTTAGGATAATCCCGAACAATAGGGGTATCTTGAATAGACTTACCTTTGCATTTATCCGCTACAACATGTGCCAAAAAGGCCACATAGTTCTTGCGTAGATACTTTCGAGCTTGAGTACAAGACATGAGTTTGAGGCTACTAGCAGGTTTCTCACCACGAACCTCTAGGATCTTACCAGTCGAAAGCGGAACACGAACAATCTTCTCAAAACAAACTACCTTTGCGTGATGCTTGGCTAACCAATCCATTCCTACTATAATGTCGAAGCTTCCAAGTTGCATCGGTGTGAGGTCAATAAGAAAAAGATGGTTGTTAAGGTTCAACTGGCAATTAAGAAGAACAGAATCGAGAACAACGGGATCACCACTAGCTACCTCTACTGTCAAGGGCTTTCCTAGTTTTGTTCTAGACATGCGGAGCAAAGGCTCAAAAGATAATGACACATAACTCTTATCGGCACCCGAATAAAAAAGAACAGATGCAAGCTGATTATTAACAAAGAACGTACCGTTCACCACCTCGTTGTCTGCTCGCGCCTCGTTAGCATTCATGTTGAAGACTCGACCACAAGCCTGAGCCTGATTTGCGTTGGCTAGCCTTGGACACTGGTTCCTGTAGTGGGTCAGATCCCCACAGTTGTAGTATGAACCAGGAGGAAAGTGAGGTCGTGCAGCTTGAGCCTGTTGTTGAGCAGGTGGTTGAGCAGCCTGCTGAGCTGGGTTACGTGCGGCCTGATTTGGAGCAAAACGACACACATCGGCAAGATGACCCGATTTTCCACAGTTAGCACAGAAACGACATTGAACTTGCGGTTGATGGTGGCTATTGCATCTATTGCACAATGGTTCATTCCCCGCATACTGTTTCTTTACTGGCGATTGTGCAGGTTGGTTGGGAGCTGCCTGATTGGCTTGGGCAGTGACAACGAAGTTTTGGGAAGCCTTGCGCTTCCTAGATCCTTTCGAAGAACCAGATTTCTTTCCCTTCTTGTTTTCACCCTTACCAGACGATTGCTTCTTATCCTTGTCACCCTTCCTATGAAGCTTCCCCTTTCTAATCTACGACTCATTCAAAGTCGCAGCTAACTCGATTGCCTGACGAATGTGGTAGGGTTACTACCAGTAACGATGTCTTGTACGGAGTCAGGTAAGCCGTCTACATACCTCTCGATAGCTTTCTCGAGTGGGGTAACCATTGTAGGGCATAACAAACTCAACTCCTCGTATCTGTTGGTATAAGCCCGGTGTTCACCACTATCCTGCTTCAAATCATCAAACTCCCTTTCTAAAGCCCGTAGTTCATGACGAGGACATAATTCCCTCATCATAAGAGTCCTAAGCTCTGCCTAGGTCTGTGCTAAAGCAACCTCAGCTCCACGATCTCTCATTACCCCATTCCACCAAGTAAGAGCCCTCTTTTGAAATACGCTAGAGGCAAACTCGACTTTGCGATTATCAGGACACTGAACATGACGAAACGTACTCTTGATACTATGGAACCAATGGAGGAGCCCAGTTGCTCCCTCAGAACCACTAAACTTGAGTGGTTTAGCCGAATTGAAACTCTTGAAGTTGCATGGAGCATTTTGGTTATTGTTGGCTTGGTTAACTTGAGCAAAAATGTCTGGGAGTACAGCAGCCATTTGCTACGCAATGATTGCTGCCATTTCGGCATTAGGTATCGGATTTTCACATCGAGGAGGCATTCTAGAAGAGGAAACATGAGAGAAAACGAGTGAGATTATTAGATGAAAAATGAAATGATACAAAAATCGACAAAGAGCATGGATTGTGGTCATTTGTTCGTACAAAGCAAACAAACGACACACAGTGACTAATCAAAGTAAATGGGTCAAAAATAACGTATCACGAGGACATGCTTTAGCCTATAAGTGGACACTCACTCCAAGAGTTCCCAGGTAAGAGTGACTGGTCCAATTATGTGGATTTGTACGAACACTCTATCCTAGACAGAAAACTCGAGATACATGCATCCACCCTTCCAGATTGCACGTGTTCACATTATTTAGACCCAAAACTTTGACAAGATTTTGAAAACTTAGAAGGAACAAGGCCAAAAGAATCATCCAAGAATGAATGATTAAATTTTCAAAATCATTTTGGAAAATTGAGTTCTTGTTTTGGTAATCACCTAAGGATAGGTGAAGTGCATGTTTTAAGATCTAAACACAAGATAACTTGTGTTAGGGTCCTAGAAAAGTTATAGTCTAGGTCAAAGCATTACTAATAACCTAATTCGCTATAACCATTGGCTCTGATACCAACTCTTCTGTCACACCCCGACCACGTAAAACAACAAACCGCGACGGAAACGTCGGGGAGTGTAGCAACAAAATTATTGTTTCACAACCATGGTATTTAAATTTAAGTTTTATTTATAAACATTGGCTACATTGTCTTAAAACAAAAAAGGAAACGAGAGTACATAACATTATTTAACTAGTCTAGCTTCATTTTATGTCACTAAGTGTTCAAGGAAACGAGAGTACATAACATTATTTAACTAGTCTAGCTACATTGTCTTGAACCTTGCATGTTAAGTCAATTGAAAGTGAAGTCACGACTTTTTGGTTATCTACATATAATTGCATATGCTTGTTTGGTTTGATTCAATTGATGTTGTATTTCGAAAAATCGGCTAACCGTTTGCAATTGTTTTAATAAATAGTTTGTAAATTATCGTTCTTGTTAGCTTCTATCTTTTATTGCATTTTAGTTTATCTTGCTTGAGGACAAGCAAGGTTCAAGTGTGGGGAGATTTGATGTTCACTAAGTTATACATATTTTAGTCCCCCATTTTATCCACATTTTATGCGTTTTCGGCCGTAAAACCGTCATTCGGATACTTAATCAAGTATAATTTTGTTTACAGGCCTAAAACAGCATGCCAGACAAGATGATTATGAAAACGAGGACTCTCCGGATGAAACGACAAAGCTGCGAACATTCTGTGGAAAATTCTGACCTAGGCGTTTGGCACGGTCGTGCATTGAGTGGAACGACCGTACATATCCGACAAAACAGCCAAGCCCGGCAGTGAACGAGGGTGTAATCCCGGAGATGAACGGTCGTGCGGATGGTTGCACCCCGTGCGGATCCGATATCCAACACAAGCCCGGCGATGCACTGCCCGTTCAAGAGTCCGTGCAACACTTAACTGGAAACGCACGTCCGTGCCACCTGATGAACGGTCGTGCGAGATCGAAGACGGTCAAGATAAGATGATGTCATGCGGTATGGTGCACAGTAACTCCAATAATGCAAAAAGTGAACGGTCGTGCCAATAAAGTGCACGACCATGCAAGATCGAAATGATATAAAAAAACATGCAGAAACATTCTGCTCGTAACTCTGGAATTTTGGGAGCTTCACAGGCGATTTTACAGGCTCCGTAGGCTTTGCTTTTGACCCGGATTCAAGCCACATTGTGCCGTTTAGCTCCATTACTATCCGGATTCTTAATCTAGTGCTTGTTTATGGTTTGGTTTTCTAATCTTTCCATAATTTTGTTAATCTTTCAAGCATTTAGATTAATGTTCTATGTATTATTGTAAGCCTCAGGGCAAAAACAACAATCCCTTGCTTGATTATAACCATTAGTATGTTAACTTTGTTTGTAATGACACTTGGAAGTATTTTCTATGTTAATCTTTGATGATTAGTTTGCAACCTTGTTATTGTTGTTGATTTCTTGATTATAAGTAATTGTGTTGGATGATTAGTATTTGGTTAGTTGAGATAGTTGAAAAATGAAGCTTAATTAATCATGTATTAGTAAACTTTAAACTTGGTTAACTAGTTTAGCTTGCTTAAAATGTATGCACCATGATACTAGAAATGGTTAGTGGTTTAATAAAATGTAATTATTGTTAATCAAGAAAGCTTTCCATCACATAAGGACCTTAACGGGTTAAATGGTGTTGTTATGAATTCTTGCCATGATTTGTTAGCTTAGTTAGTAGTTTAGGCCAAAATTGCTAACTTGGTGAATTTATGTGCAAGATTTGTAAAGTGAACTCGGTTGTGATTTAATCTAGTTTATGCTTGTCTCGATGGTTGCATTGTGTTTATCGATGTCACTTTCCTTGTTTAAGTGAGGTTAGAAAACACCTAACGGGTGACTAACTTATTATTAAGAGATTTTCATAGACATTTATCAATTGCACGTTAAAGAACAATTTTAGGTGGTTAAAGTGTGTTTATCGTTTTAGCTTTCCGAATGATTGTCATGTTAGGATTCCCGAAAGGGATACTAATTGTCTTGAAAATGGAGAATTGATCGAATGTTTCTAGTGCCAAAACCGACTCAGTTGATATGCTTTGGTTGTGTATTAAGCAAGGCTATTTATCTATTTTCATATTTGAAATCTATTATGTTTTTATAAGTATTTGTTTTTGCTTACTTTAGTTTTTTAGAAAATCACAAAACTTATCTTTGTTTCGTTAATTTAATGACAAAGGTCTAGTATTATTCCTCCGCCCATTTCCTTGGATCGATACTTGGTTCTTACCGATACTTTACTACATATATGACGGGGTTTACTTGCCTCTTTCGTGTGTGTTTTGATGTAGAAGTATAAATCACTTTTATAAATTTAAAACCAAATCATGTGTAATTTCATTATAAAAATATGTGTATATGCGCGCACGTCACTAAGGCACATGTCCGCCTAAGTGTATCTTGATCATTTCTACGCATCAGCTCCTGAAAACACATGTGAAAATAGGTACGTCAGCATAAAAATGCCCTGTGAGATACATATGTTTTATTAAAATAGGATTCATGACTTGTAAGTTTAAAAGAATGTTTAATAAAAAATTACTCATAAATCTTGTAAAGTGTTTTCTTTTATAAACCATATAAAAAGTAATAAGAAAATCAGATGATATATAAAAGAAAGATGTATGGCTAATTAAGTAACCAAGTCAAATGAGTTGTATAAAATAAACTGTTTGTAAAACAATGTCTTGTGAAAATATGTTATTTGTGTAAAATGTAATATGTCTAAACTGAAATGGTTTAAATAACGCCTACGATATGTAATATCAAAAAAGCACTAATATATAGGAAGTACCAGCGGCGTATCCACCATGCTTTTATCATATTACACACGCCTCGTTATTTAAATCACTTACCCAAACAAACCACCAAAATGTTTTGTCAAATGTCAAAATGTTTATGTGTAACCGATGTCTATTGTCAAATGCAAATCATGTAATGTGTAACCAAATGTCAAGATGTTTATGTGTAAACAATGTCTATTGTCCAATGTAAATCATGTAATGTGTAATCAAATGTCATGTATGGAAAATGAAATATATCAACTAAACCATAGGTAAAATGCACACAACAAGGTATTGAAATCAAGCATAGTTTAAATCAAAGTTATGTTTTGTAAAATAACTGCATGCTATACTGATACAAACATCTATGCGGTATTGTTAAAATGCATACATTCAAGCCTTGCGACTGTGGCGACAAACCCTTAAACAAATTAAAGGTTTATCTAAATTATGTATATTGGATTCAATCATTCCTTCCACCCAAACAAACCTAGGATTTCAGGAACGGGAGTTGTCAATTCCTGTGGTACCATTACTTACTACCAAGCGGCGTGATCAATGTTAATGAATGTATTTTTGTCCCATTTAAACAAGCCAAATGTCATACCAAAATGTAAGCATGTTATGTGAAAACAATGTACTAAGTATGCAATAAATGAACATACATAGCATGTGATGTAAAACAATGTACTAAGTATGCACTAAATGAACATACATAGCATGTGATGTAAAACAATGTACTAAGTATGCAATAGATGAACATACATAGCATGTGATGTAAAACAATGTACTAAGTATGCACTAAATGAACATACATAGCCTGTGATGTAAAACAATGTACTAAGTATGCAATAAATGAACATACATAGCAAAAACATGGATAAAATCATGTACTATACGTGTACTAATGAACATAGCAAGTATATGTTATGAAAGCATGAAAAGCACGAAAGTAACAAGTAGGCACATGTGTTTCACCCCAAAATGTTTGAAAAACAGTAAAAGAGGGGACTATGTACTCACTTGAGATTGCTCAATAGTCTTTGGATAACAACCAAGCAATGCTAGAAAGATCACGGAATCAATCGGCACCTAATATAGGTAACTACGTTAATAAACGGACCTAAATCGGAGGATCGGATAAAATGTTGTTTCGTAAACCAAATGAGTATAGGAACTCATGTAATATGGTTTAACAAAGCCTACATTCTAAAATGGAACCTATCCTAAGTGCTTACGACCCATTACGACTCGTTTAGGTAGCTTACGCTACTTTAACGCGTCGTTCACGTAAAACGCGTTCGGAGCGCCTAACTAGTCCTATGACAAGTAATATATGCCTTAACATGTCTAATAATGTTGCCTAATCAGTTTAGATGTCAAAAATTAAGTTACATATGCTTAAAATGAATTTATGTGCAAAAAGGGCATTTTGGTCGTTTTCCTAAGGCATATAAACTACCTATCATACAACTAACTAAACGAAGTGACCATAAGGTATAACCTTGGAAGGTTATTCCCTATACAACTATGGTCACCTAATGTGTTTGGTCGGACCCTAATGATCGACCAAACGGGTCGGGTTTGAAAGTCTAAGTGGTTGTTTAGACCGCTTATCTTTACGACCCTATATAAGCACTAAACTAAAAGTGACGAGTAAACATGTTAAAACATGTTTAACGAAGTTAGAAAACAGGTTTGGTATAAAAAAAAAAGGGTTTTGATACCCAAGAATAGTTTGGTTGCAAAATACGCAAGAATACGCATTTTGACCGAAACTATGACTCGTCAGTACGCCTAAATAACGTGGTAATCAGTAGGTATAGTCACCAAGGACTATGACCATCGTGATTACGCTCACGTTGCGAAGTTCAAACGAACTTTGTGTTGACCATAAACTGGTGAAAGCGGAAAGTCAAACACAGTTTGACTTTCGTGCTTAAAAACGCGTAAAAGAACGAAAGAAACTTACAAGAGGTCCAAGAAATGGAGATTTGATCTTAGAATTCTCAGGTATGAAGGTTTTTAAGCTTCAACTTAGAGAAATTTAAGGATTTCATAAACAAGAATTGACCATCTAGAAATTTTAACCTAGTTAAAATTACAAGCCTAGAAATAATTAACACTAGGTTAAAAAAAACACTAGTACTTAAAGCTAGATGATAAGTGAGGGACTAAACTTGCCCAAGAATGAAAGTTAAATGCTGATTTGTAACAAAACTCACCAAACACACCATTTTGGGTGTGTCTGGTCGAACAAGAGGAAGGGGGGCGACCAGGGTATTCTCCAAACCCTAGCTTCACACTAAAATATGCAAAATTGAAGCCTCAAATCCGTCCCAAATCGAATTCTAAACACAAATTAGTAATCACCTCGTCGTAAGGATCAAAAGGTATGTAAAATCTTGGTACTTTGATCCATCATGAATTCTAGGTTAATTGTGAAAAACTGAAATTGAGCCTAGATATGCCATGCATGAATGAATGTTGAATTAATATGATGTCTAGAGTCAAACCCTAGGTGATTCCTTGTAAAAACTTTACATCATGTTTGTAAGGTTTGGGGTTTACATGTTAGGAGACTAATGAGCTTGAAGGAAACTTGATGAATACTAGAATTATGACCATTGTTATAGTGAAATCTGAATTGGTAAAGTAAATTCAGAAATATAGATGTCAAGATGTATGTGAAATTTACTAATTTAGTGAAATTAGATGTTAATTACAAATCATGAACTTGGTAATAATTATAGAAGAATCTGACCCGTTAGGTGTTTGTTGAAATGCCTAAGTGAGGATTTAAACGATAAAAATAGGATGAAAACGCAGATTTGATCATGTTTCACAATGATGTGATTATGGTCATGAAAAGAATTCTAAACAAGCTGTAAACTGAATTTTCTAGGCAAAGAGTCTGGATCATCAAGCGGACAAGCCGGAGGGAATTCACGGGGGAAAGACGTGCTCTAAAGGTAAGAAATTACCGTTTCGTTACATTAAAATTATTTATTAGTTTTATGTTGTAGTTTTGAAAACATGGTAAACAAGATAGACCAATACGTCACGGAAGTGGCTTTACGTCTTAAACAAGTAAAACGGGTCAAAACAAGTAATAGAAAATGGATTCTTGAAATACCTGGATTGATGCCTAAATTCTGGCGTCCAAACGGGTCGAATAATCAAGTAATGCATGGTTAATGCTCCGGAATATGACGGATTGATCTTTGATGTTGGTTAATATATAACATATTAGAAATACGAGAATTTAATGTATTGGTGTGCTAGAAAAGCGAAATCCGAGATTTGGGTTTGAGTGTATTAAACAAATCAAACAAAATAAGGATTTCCAAGTACTACCGTAAGTTACGGTAGTACCGTAACTTACGGTAGAGATAAAAGTCTTACGGTGGTTCTTTCTTGTTTTACGGTGGACCAGAACCTTAAAGTGATCACCGTAACTTACGGTAATACCGTAAGTTACGGTAGAGCCAGGAATGTTTTGTAATTTTTTTGTATGTTACAATTAATCAAACCCGTATCGAACGTAGTTTCGGTTGTGTAATATTTCTAGGAACTCCATTATTAATGTTTAGTGTTAAACATTTTCAGTTTCCAGGTATATCAAGTAGTAGGATGATGATCAAGCCATCAAGTCGAACCGAATACACAATTCAACGCTTCCGCACTTGATCTTTTGTTTTTAACTATGTAAACACTTGTAGCTTTTGTCTTGAATATTGTTTAGTAGGTTAATACGTGAATGTTGTAACTAGATAAACTTTCAAATCTCGAAAGTTATTTTGTAAACTCTAAATTTTTGGTATAAAATGCAAGGTTTTATGTTATTAAATCTACTATTATAATCTGGGTCTTACAAGTTGGTAATCAGAGCTCAAGGTTGTCAATAAGTGTTCGGTTCAAGCTTGATCGATCGTTCGGTAAGAATTAACTTATTTTGTTAATAAATTATGTATTATGTAAAGAATGAGAAATGAACAAATATGCATGAAAAGAGTGTGTAAGCTCACTCAAATACAAGAAATGCATGAAACAAGAATGATTAAATCAAGTTATGAACTTGATTGAATTGAAACAAGAATGATTAGATCAAGTTATGAACTTGATTGAATTGAAACAAGAATGATTAAATCAAGTTATGAACTTGATTGAATTGAAACAAGAACGATTAAATCAAGTTATGAACTTGATTTAATCAAAACAAGTAAAGCATGTGTTATAAATGGAATGTTTAACAACCTATGTAAACATTTCAGAAATAGAGATGGCTGATGGAGGTAATGATAATGTGGTGCCAAGAGTCACCGAACAAATGAGGGAAGTGATTGCCGAAGAGGTTGGAAAGGCGATCGAAAACAGTTTGTCGAGCTTTATTGATAAAATTCAAAACACAGTTTTATCAATAGTAGAAGAGAGAATCAAGAAATTGGAAGATGATTCAAATTTAGCAAAGGAAAAGCATGGAGGACGAAAGCCTTGTTCATACAAGGAATTCATGGCTTGTAAACCACCAATATATAATAGGGAGGTTGACCCAATAGTGTGCCAACGATGGCTAAGTGATATCGAAGGGGTATTCGAGAGGACCCATTGTGACGAAGATGACTACGTAGCCTATGGTACGGGTCAACTAAGGAGTCAAGCGAAAGATTGGTGGGATAACAAAAAGAGAGAGATCGGTATTGAAGCTGCTAAGGTCATGACTTGGGAAGAATTCAAGACGCCATTTCTTAAGCATCATAGCCCCAAGGCGGTTATGAATAAAATCAAGGAGGAGTTCATGCAACTTAGGCACAAGAATGAGACCATAGATAAGATTACGGCAACGTTTATGGATAAGATGAAGTTTTGCGATGATCTAGTGACGAATAAAGAACAAAAGATATACTACTACCACAACATGTTGAGTGCTGAGTATAGGGAATTTATCATCCCTTCCAAATACGAGACCCTTACCGAGATCATAAATGCCGCTCGGGAAAGGGAGATCGAACTGAAAAAGAGCATTGAAAGGGGTGAACGGAAAGCACAAGATGTAAACCCAAGCCCTGCTAAGAAGGCACGAACAAACGAAACCGCAAAGAAATTTGATACGAAAGGTGGGTCGCCAAGTTGCAGAATCTGCGGAAAGGGTCGTAAAGGCGAATGTCGTTACAAGGGTAAGCCTTGTCCCATATGCAAGAAAACGGGACATATGGCTATATCGTGCCCGGAGAAAGTGACGGTTTGTTACAATTGTTATCGAACGGGTCACAAAAAGTCGGAATGCCCGGAACTGGTGGGAAAGAAAGATGGGCAGGACCCGAAAGGTGAAGCCCCAAAAGCAAAGGCAAGATCTTTTCAACTAACCGCCGCAGAAGCAAAGGTTGAACCTGACGTGGTCTCAGGTATATTTGCTGTAAATTCGATTCCTGCACGCGTGTTAATTGATACGGGTGCGAATAAATCCTTTGTTTCATATGGATTTATTCGACATCCTTCATTTATTCTAACAAAATTACCTGTGCCCTTAGAAGTAGATATATGTAATAACAAGAGCTTTATTGTTTGTGATGTATGTGAAAACTGTAAACTGAGCATTGACAACGAAGAATATTTGATAAATCTAATCCCGATGTCAATGGGAGAATTTCAAGTAGTCATTGGGATGGATTGGCTATCTCAACACCATGCAAAGGTCGTGTGTTTTCGTAAAGAGATAAAACTAACATCTCCGAGCGGGAAACACGTCACCATTTATGGCGAAAAAGGAGGTAACCCCATAGTATGCTCAATGTTGAAAGCTCACAAGCTTATGAAGCGAGGATGCAAGGCATTCATGATATACGCTAATGAGCCCGAGAAAGAATCACGAAAGATGGGAGATGTACCGGTAGTACGAGATTATGAAGATGTGTTTCCGGAGGATTTACCGGGGATACCGCCTGAACGGGAAATAGAGTTCGGAATCGAATTGATTCCGGGCGCGAAACCCGTAGCAAAAGCCCCGTACCGACTAGCACCGTCGGAATTACAAGAGTTGATGTCCCAAATTCAAGACCTGCTTGACAAGGGATTCATAAGGCCGAGTGTGTCTCCTTGGGGCGCACCGGTATTGTTCGTGAGAAAGAAAGACGGGAGCATGCGCATGTGTAACGATTACCGGGAGTTAAACAAACTCACGGTAAAGAACCGATACCCGCTCCCGAGGATAGATGATTTATTCGACCAACTACAAGGTGCAAATTGGTTTTCAAAAATTGACCTTAGATCGGGGTATCACCAACTAAAGGTCAAAGAAGAAGATGTGCCGAAGACGGCTTTCCGCACGAGATACGGACATTACGAATTCCTCGTGATGTCATTTGGGCTAACAAACGCACCCGCGGCTTTCATGGACCTCATGAACCGGGTTTGCAAGCCAATGTTGGATAAGTCGGTCATCGTGTTTATCGATGATATCTTGGTGTATTCGAAAAGTGAAGCTGAACACGCACGCTACTTACAAGAGGTGTTAGAGACACTTAGACGAGAGAAATTATATGCAAAGTTCTCTAAATGTGCCTTTTGGTTACGAGAGGTACAATTTCTTGGCCATGTCATAAGTGCCGACGGAGTTTTGGTGGATCTGTCAAAGATAGAGGCTGTATCAAAATGGAATCCCCCGAAGAACCCTTCAGAAATTAGAAGCTTTTTGGGGCTTGCGGGATACTATAGGAGATTCATTCAAGATTTCTCCAAGATTGCGTCACCGCTAACAAAATTAACCCGGAAGAAAGAAAAGTGCATTTGGGGTGTAGATCAAGATAGGGCGTTTCAAACACTAAAAGAGAAGTTAACTCAAGCTCCGGTACTGACATTGCCGGACGGAGTCGAAGACATGGTGGTATGTTCGGATGCTTCTCTATCGGGGCTCGGATGCGTTTTGATGCAACGTGGCAAAGTTATAGCTTATGCCTCGAGACAACTGAAGATACACGAGAAGAAATATCCCACACACGATCTTGAGTTGGCTGCGGTAGTATTTGCCTTAAAAGTATGGAGGCACTACTTATATGGGGTAAAGTGCACCATATTCACCGATCACAAGAGCTTGAAATACTTCTTCGATCAGAAGGAGTTAAATATGCGACAAAGGCGATGGCTAGAAACGGTGAAAGACTTCGATTGTGAAATACATTATCACCCCGGAAAGGCTAATGTGGTGGCGGATGCTCTGAGCAGAAAAGCGGACTATGTCCCAATACGAGTAAGATCGATGCAACTCGTGGTGACCTCGGGTATACTTGAACGTATTCGAGAGGCGCAATTAGAAGCGATGAAAGAAGAGAATTGGAAGAAAGAAAGAATAATCGGTCAATTAAAAGATTTGTCGGATGGGAATAATGGGTTGAAGACTCGATCCGGAAGGATATGGGTCCCACATACTTGTGGGGTGAAGGCGCTTCTACTTAATGAAGCTCATAAATCCCGATATTCAATTCATCCGGGTGCGACCAAGATGTACAATGATTTGAAACAAAATTATTGGTGGCCCGGAATGAAGAGGGATGTGGCGAAGTATGTGGAAAAATGCTTGGCATGTTTACAAGTCAAGGCGGAGCACCAGAAACCATATGGCAAACTCCAACCGTTAGAAATTCCGGTTTGGAAATGGGAACATATTACAATGGACCTATTAACCAAGTTGCCTAAGACGAGTTGTGGTTTTGATGCTATATGGGTAGTGGTGGATAGATTGACGAACAGTGCTCACTTCATTCCGATTCGTGAGACTTATACGTCTGAAAAGATGTCAGAAGTTTACACTAATGAAATAATAGCACGTCATGGGGTGCCGGTATCCATCGTGTCTGATAGGGATACCCGGTTTACTTCAAATTTCCGGCGAGATTTCCAAGAGCAAATGGGAACCAAATTGTTCATTAGCACTGCGTACCATCCTCAAACGGATGGACAGAGTGAAAGAACGATACAAACATTGGGGGATATGCTACGGGCGTGTATAATTGACTTTGGAGGAAGTTGGGATGTTCACCTACCGTTAGTTGAGTTTTCGTATAATAACAGCTACCAATCTAGTATTAAGATGGCACCGTACGAAATGCTTTATGGTAGAAAGTGTCGAACCCCGGTATGTTGGGGTGAAGTGGGTCCACGTGAACTCGCTCATCAAGATATAGTACGAGCCACGAATGAAAAGATCGATATAGTTCGGGCACACTTGAAAGCAGCTCAAGACAGGAAAAAGACGTATGCTGATAAAAGGAATAGGCCAATCGAATTCCAGGTTGGTGGCATGGTCATGCTAAAGGTTTCCCCATGGAAGGGCGTTATTAGATTCAGAAAAAGGGGGAAGCTAAGCCCGAGGTTTATTGGGCCATTTAAAATTATCGGAAGAGTTGGCAAGGTAGCTTACCGCCTTGATATCGAAGTGGATAATAGTCTGAATTATGCGGTGAGACCGGTGGAGATTTTAGAGCGAAAGGTCAAACATTTACGAAATAAACAAATTGACCAAGTCAAAGTCAAATGGGAGCATAGGAAAGGTTCGGACACTACGTGGGAGTCCGAAGAGGAGATGCAACGGCTTTATCCTACTTTATTTGGTACGTAATTCGGTTTCGGGGACGAAACCCTTTTTAAGGGGGGTGGACTTGTAACACCTCGAAAATATAAATCTTGATATTAGAAATTTAAGGATTTCATAAACAAGAATTGACCATCTAGAAATTTTAACCTAGTTAAAATTACAAGCCTAGAAATAACTAACACTAGGTTAAAAAAAACACTAGTACTTAAAGCTAGATGATAAGTGAGGGACTAAACTTGCCCAAGAATGAAAGTTAAATGCTGATTTGTAACAAAACTCACCAAACACACCATTTTGGGTGTGTCTGGTCGAACAAGAGGAAGGGGGGCGACCAGGGTATTCTCCAAACCCTAGCTTCACACTAAAATATGAAAAATTGAAGCCTCAAATCCGTCCCAAATCGAATTCTAAACACAAATTAGTAATCACCTCGTCGTAAGGATCAAAAGGTATGTAAAATCTTGGTACTTTGATCCATCATGAATTCTAGGTTAATTGTGAAAAACTGAAATTAAGCCTAGATATGCCATGCATGAATGAATGTTGAATTAATATGATGTCTAGAGTCAAACCCTAGGTGATTCCTTGTGAAAACTTTACATCATGTTTGTAAGGTTTGGGGTTTACATGTTAGGAGACTAATGAGCTTGAAGGAAACTTGATGAATACTAGAATTATGACCATTGTTATAGTGAAATCTGAATTGGTAAAGTAAATTCAGAATTATAGATGTCAAGATGTATGTGAAATTTACTAATTTAGTGAAATTAGATGTTAATTACAAATCATGAACTTGGTAATAATTATAGAAGAATCTGACCCGTTAGGTGTTTGTTGAAATGCCTAAGTGAGGATTTAAATGATAAAAATAGGATGAAAACGCAGATTTGATCATGTTTCACAATGATGTGATTATGGTCATGAAAAGAATTCTAAACAAGCTGTAAACTGAATTTTCTAGGCAAAGAGTCCGGATCATCAAGCGGACAAGCCGGAGGGAATTCACGGGGGAAAGACGTGCTCTAAAGGTACGAAATTACCGTTTCGTTACATTAAAATTATTTATTAGTTTTATGTTGAAGTTTTGAAAACATGGTAAACAAGATAGACCAATACGTCACGGAAGTGGCTTTGCGTCTTAAACAAGTAAAACGGGTCAAAACAAGTAATAGAAAATGGATTCTTGAAATACCTGGATTGATGCCTAAATTCTGGCGTCCAAACGGGTTGAATAATCAAGTAATGCATGGTTAATGCTCCGGAATATGACGGATTGATCTTTGATGTTGGTTAATATATAACATATTAGAAATACGAGAATTTAATGTATTGGTGTGCTAGAAAAGCGAAATCCGAGATTTGGGTTTGAGTGTATTAAACAAATCAAACAAAATAAGGATTTCCAGGTACTACCGTAAGTTACGGTAGTACCGTAACTTACGGTAGAGATAAAAGTCTTACGGTGGTTCTTTCCTGTTTTACGGTGGACCAGAACCTTAAAGTGATCACCGTAACTTACGTTAATACCGTAAGTTACGGTAGAGCCAGGAATGTTTTGTATTTTTTTTGTATTTTACAATTAATCAAACCCGTATCGAACGTAGTTTCGGTTGTTTAATATTTCTAGGAACTCCATTATTAATGTTTAGTGTTAAACATTTTCAGTTTCCAGGTATATCAAGTAGTAGGATGATGATCAAGCCATCAAGTCGAATCGAATACACAATTCAACGCTTCCGCACTTGATCTTTTGTTTTTAACTATGTAAACACTTGTAGCTTTTGTCTTGAATATTGTTTAGTAGGTTAATACGTGAATGTTGTAACTAGAAAAACTTTCAAATCTCGAAAGTTATTTTGTAAACTCTAAATTTTTGGTATAAAATGCAAGGTTTTATGTTATTAACTCTACTATTAAAAACTGGGTCTTACAATTTTCAAGGCTCTACAATGATGCCTAAGCATAAGGGTCATGAAACATGCTCAAAAATATGACGGATGTCGATTCGTTTGGTCGTATGATCACCTTATTCGGTTAATTACGACGAAACACGAACGGACGCGAAAAACGATCCAAATTACGCGACGAATGGAATTTCATCATTCCAATCACTAAAATAAAATATTTTAATGATTACATAAATTTTGGGATGTCCGGATGTATTCAGAACCTAAGTTATGCGCGAAAATGCAAACTTATGCACTTTTTGACGCTTTTAGTCCCTGAATGACCAAAAAGTTTATTTTTGGACACCGAACCCCTCAAAGCCTATTTCTAAGCTATATAAAGGATATTTATGGTATTTTTAACTTATGATCAAGTTTCGGAATGTCCGTTACAGTACGAATCGGCATACTTTCGCAGTTTGTCGAAATTAGTCCTTGTAAGCGAATAAACTTGATTTTGCCATACCAAAGCCTTCAAAACTTATTTCTATGTTATGTAAGGGTTATTTAAGGTATGTTAAGCATAAATTGATGTTTCGGAGTGTTTGTCGCGTTAAACTGATTACGTTTACGCATCGGTTTGCATATAACTCTCCAGAAAGCAATATAGAGTTTGAAATTGAATAAAAATCAAAACATGAAAAATGTCAAACATAAATAAACAAATATTGGGATCAAATAACATTGTTTTATTGATAACTGAACTGATTAAGGTTTATACAATGATTACAAACACAGATGTCACAGTTTAAACCGAAGGTCAAAGTCAGATTACGATAACTTTGACTTTTCGGTTTTTAAATTAAAAACTGAACTAAAGAGGGGGACTAAGACACTTACAAAAGGTCCTAGCTATCTTTTCTACAAGAATAAGCTTCCCTTTTTGGTCAGGAACCCCCAGATTTTAGAAAAGAGAGATAGAAATGAAATGGTGCAAGTGAATGAATGGATGAATACCTCTATTTTTTAGTTTTAGTGGACATTGTGGATGAAGGGCAAGTGTTAGTGTGTTCCCCAAGGATTAACCAGGATTACTACATGTGTAAACTAGGATTTAAAACCATCTAATAGTTCATGGTATTGAATTATGTGAGTGTGGAGTGGTGTGTGGGCTGCAAGTAAAAGAAATGGCAGCTGTTAAAAAAACTCTGTGCAGATTGCACCGTCGCGTCGCGTGACCGAAATTGTGGAGGAGTGTCGCGCAACGCGACCCCCTATTGTTCCAGCCAAAACAAGTTTCAAACTTGTTATATTTAGTCCCTCAACTGTGTCAATTTCCCTTGACTGTGTCGATTTCCCTCGACTGTGTCGATTAACCTCGACTGTGTGGATTTACCTCGACTGGGACACCGAAGCACTCAAGAGGTCACATAAGGACCACGAGTGGGGCTCGGCCGTACCCGTTAGATCTAACCCTCGTCCCTAATTAAGTATTAATGGCATCTCAATATCTAGTTTAAGCTCACATGATCTAGTATTTTCTAGGCTTTTCTTAAAGCTCATCATATTGCACTCACCACGAGTGCTTCTCGTATTCTTAAATCATATTGCACTCGGTTCTCATTATCACCAAGAGTGCTTCTTGTATTTTTACCCTTTGTAAAAATTATATTATTTGTAACATGTATTTCACCCCCGAGAGTTATAAAACCAAAAACAGTTAGAGAAAAGGGGGAGCATGAACTCACAACTTTGCGTTCCTGTGCGTCGTAAACTTCACCGGATTTGCTTAATTAACGTCGTAACCTATACGCGTTTTCTTAACGTTAGTCACTAGACTTGCGTCGCACAAGTACAGTCACTCTCTTTTGTATTTGAATTGTTGTGTTAAAAATATTTTATATTTTTAACTAAGTATCCTACTTATATTATTTTCCCAAAAATTAATATAAGTATTTCATGTTTTGCACTTTGCACCCGAATTATGTATCTTGTATGTTGTATGTGTATTTTTATGTTTATACTCCTCATGAGTATTTAGTGTATTTTTAAGTCTTAATACACTAGCACGTATAACACATACTATATACACTTAGCACACAAGTTGGTGATCAAATAATATATATATTTTTCTCAAAATATACACACTTAATATCCATTTTTATTCTTGAAGAAATCCTCATTTCCTATTACCAAAAATTAGGGAAACCTTGGTAATTCTTTTAAATACATTTTTAGGGAATAAGTTTCTCAAAAACTTATATTTTTCTAAGTGTCAAAATTTATAAAAATTTTGACAGAGTTTCCCCTAAAAATGGAGGTTTCCCGTGTTTTCAAAACATGTGTTTATTTTCTTTTAAATCGTCAACAATCATCAACAACAATTATCAACAATAATCATCAACAACAATCATTAATTTCTCCATTTCATGAACTTGAATATTTACAAAAATGTGTAGTAATTTACTAGCACATTTAGTAAGCCTTGTTATCTTTAAAAATAAGTTTAATTTCTTAAAAACTTTATTTTTAAAGAATATGAAGTTTCACAACTTCTAGTCGGTTTTTACGAAAATTATTTCTTTGTTAAAACTTTTGTTACACAAGTGTCCACACACTTGTTTGTTCATAAAAACACCTTTACTTCATGAAAGATCCGGTTTTAAAACATGGTTTTGTCTTACAGTTGGTCTTTCAAAAATACCACTTGTAGATCTTTAGATCTACTAGTTTAGAACTCCATTTCATAAGATAAATTGTTTTTACACAAGTTCATGTTTAATAGTAGTAGTGTTCATCATCTAGTCCTTTTTATACTTTAGCATACACTAGCTCATGTTCTAAGAACATAACCTAGCCGGGTTAGATGACGATCCGAACTACTACTCGCATTAGACAACACAAAATAATCATCACAAAACAAGTTTAACAAGTTTTACACAATTATCCATCTATTAACCATCATATTCATCACTTTAATAGACTTTTAGTTGGTGATCTTGTGTGTCCTTGAGTTTTAACCATTACATCTACTATTAACCACCAAAAACATGAACAAGATGAGGATTTGAAGCACTTACTACTAGCACAAGGCTAGGGAAGTTCAAGAGGGCAAATGAAGTGGATAAAAGCAAACGGTTGAGGTTCTTCAACTTCCGAAAGCTCCTAGCTTCACTATGAACCTTCTAACACATTGAGGAAAGCTTGGACTATATGATAATGGATGGATGATGGTGGTTGTAGGTGGTGGTGAGGTCGGCCGAGGGTGGGGAGGGGAGGAGAGGTGTGTGTGTGTGTGTGAAAGAATGAAATGTATGATCCCTTGTGTCCTATTAATAACCAACTTCACACATTAACTCTTGGGTATTATGTTCTTGATTTAGAGACAAGATCCAATAAATTATGAAGTTAAAATCCCATGTGGGATTATGCCTCTCAACCGTCCAACATAAGGGGGGGGGGGGGTCTTGGTTACATTTCAACTCCAAGTTACAATCCTAGTTAGCTTTCAAGTATAATAAATCTAGTGTTAAGAGTGTTATTTGATGTATAGTGTGTTAGGGTATTCGGGGACCCTAACTAGCTTAGAAAAATAAAAACAATGCTTCTAGCATTATTTTGGTGTTCCGGGTAATATCCGGTTGTTCGGTTACATACTGATTCGTTAAAGTGCTAAATTGCACCTTTTAGTGTCTTTTAAGTGTCCTTTTGTAACACTTTCGATTCCCAACACTTGAGGAAGTATTCTGAATGATAAAACGAAGTTTCTGCATAACATTCATATGTTTAAAAGCTGATTTGAGCTTAATTATACAAAATTCTGCACTTAAAGTGCGTTTCGGGTGCTTTTTAGTGCTTATTTTTGCTTTCGCAATGTCTATAAATTAAACCCTTATATGTACTCTTGGGTTTTAATGTACTTTTGTCATCGGACCTATACCTAGGCCTCAATTCTAATGTCTGACTGCTTTCTGCAGTTCTGGTGACACAGTGTGTCTTACCGGTGAGTTTACTAATATTTTTGACGCAACGCTATCATATCGTAATTCTTGTAGCATACATCATGCATGAATTCACTTGTATGGAATTCAGAAATTTATTTGTCTGGTAAACCAGATCATGCACAGTCATTTAAGCACAAATTACTGTTCATTTCGTCTACGGAATGTACGGAAAAGTGACGGTTGTCACACCGTATAAGGTCATTCAGAGGCTTAGTTTAAGCATGTTGACACTTTCAGTCCTTCTATAATCAAGGTTTTCGATTTTGACGAAATTAGTCCCTCATAGTCAACGTTTGACTTTATTAAGGTTCATTACACGTGTCAACACATCATTGGACACGATTTTACGAGGTGTTACAAAACTTATAAACGACATCAACGAAGTCTTCTCCGGAAATGTGTATCTTGCGAGCAATGGTTCTGATCCCTACACCGGGGATTCAACCCTTTTCGTTCTCCAAAACACACTACGCCTTCTCTAGGCGAGGCTCTCATTTTAGTCATACTTCTTGTCTCAAATTCATACGATTTCTGCCGCTCATCGGCGTAATCTTTTTGTATTCTGCGGGCTGTCCTAATATGATCACATATCTGAGCGATCTTGCCTCTAGTTTTCCTAGGCCATCTCGGGAATTAACTCGTTATGTTCCGTCTAAAGCTTTACACGAAGCGGTTTAGACGGCGGTGTGATAGATACCGTTGTAGGAAAACTCCACTAAGGGCAAGTGAGTGTTCCGACTTTTCATTAAAGTTTATTACACAAGCACGTATTGTGTTCATACAGTCTGCATCGTTTAGCAGCTCAGTTCATATTCGAGTTCTTACGATCATCGGTGTGCTGCAACCCCTGTGATCAGTACAGATCGTGTAGCGTTTTCTTTCAGGTAATGACGTCCAGTTGCGGCGCGCAATCACTGTATCTATCTCAAGGTCTCTTCTCATGATTCCTTAATCAATGTGCCGCGTATGCAAGGTCGTGGTCTCGTTGCATCGACGTACAATCGAGATTTTGTCGAGAGGCGTCACTTCATTGCAACTCTAGCTCTTTAGCTCTTGGTTGCAGGGTTGGCTTGAATCTCGTTCTTATTCATCATGTACCTTAAAGTTTTCACTTCGCAAATTCGAAATTCGCTTTTCGTTATTACAACATATAACTGTTCTCTTCTCTAAGAGTTGCAAGGTAAATTACAGCTGTTGCTCACGACTTTCCTTGGTCGTTGACCATATAAGTATGTAGTCAATAAGTATATGACTTATCCAGGTATGGCTTACACGTTCGATTCATGAGGTCCATGAATATTGTCGATGCATGTGTTAAGCCAAATGATACGACAAGGATCTCGTAATGCTCGAAGCAAGTCCTAAAGGTCGTTTTAGGGATATTTCCTTTTGTATTCACAGTGGAGGACCTCTTGTCCTCAAGTTGATCTTTGAGTGGTAACTGGAACCTTACGATTGGCTCATTTGTGTCGTCAGTCCTTGGCAAAGGATTCTGATTCTCAATTTTCTGAAGTTTATGTAAAGTGGAGACTACCAACTTTCTCCTTGTCTCCTTAACTAAGGATGTTATGTCCTTAATTTCCCATGTCTAGCAGCTCTTGCTGTTATATCAGAGGTTCATGCTTCGCTGGTGAAGCTAGTCGGTATGGCGTCATTCGTCACTGGTGCTGCTCCTGGCACGCGATTTATCCTGAACTCTTCTCGTCGCTACGGAGAGGCGTTCCTGGAAAGTCTTCCGAAAAGGCTACTGGGACTTCTTCCATCACGGGGATATTCTCAGGCTCTGCAGTCTACTCGGAGGCGTTTCTATGCCTCTTCGACCAATGAGGGATGTCGTAGATCTGCCGCCTTCTGGGGTCTAGCATCCTTGCACCTATTGCAGGAAAGTTGGGTTTCATCATCCGCATGAGGGATGTGTCTGATTTTCTCATATCGAACAACTTTAGCTGTATACTTGGATTTCTGATCCATGCTGACTATCATATTATGACATCGCGAGTCAATGGTAACAGAAGGTTCCGGTCTTCTGAGTCCCTAAATGCAATCCTCAGTTGCTTCGACTGTTTAAACTAGCCTTCTTTATGCCCATTTCTAAGGAATACAGGACGTCTATTTTACTAGGCCAAGCGGTTTCTTAAGTTCTAAGAATGCAAGGTTAAAGTGGATGCCAGTATTAATTAAAAGTAGATGCATAGGGTTGGTTAATAGGGGACGTACCCGTAACCGCATCTGGATCCTGGCGTGCTTCACGCGTTTCGATCGTGAAAACCCTTCCTTGCTTGTTTCTTCTCAGGGCAATTCTTCCTAAAGTGCCCTGGTTCACCACATTTGTAGCAGCCTGGTATTCTCTTATTCCTTCCACCTGGGTCCTTCGTCCAACAGGCATCCTTGCTGTGCCCTTCTTTTCCACACTTTCCGCACTTAGGCTTCAGACATCGACCTTCATGGTGAAAATTGCATTCTCCGCACTTCGGCTTAGTTCCCGAGTAGATTTTACCACCGGCCTTATTAGTGGCTCCATCAATTCTCCTGTCATGCGGCGGTTTCACCTTCTTTCTTTTGTTTGCTTTAGAGTTTCCGTAGCTGTCTCGTGTGCCCACCTTTAGGTTCGAAGACTTCCTTTTCTTATTGCCTGATGACTCCACATGAGTCTCTTTCTTGTGATCCTCAGATTTCGAAAATTTTCCCGCACGTAGAGCTTCTTCGGTAAGAGTGACACTCATATCGATAGCCTCTGCAATGGTTGAGGGCTTTGAGGTAGTAACCATGCTCCTGATCTGAGGTGCAAGTCCCCAAATGAATCGTTCAACCCTTTTAAATTCCGGTTTGACTAAGTAGGGGACGACCCTAGACAAGTCGTGAAATCGTTGGACGTATTCAGGAATATTCGGTCCGTCCATTTTCAAATTCCAGAACTCCACCTCAATCTTCTGGATTTCAGCCCTAGAACAGTATTTCCTTTCCATCATTTCCTTGAGCTCGTCCCAGCTTAGTGCATAAGCAGCATCCGCACCAAGGGTTTGAACCTGAAGGTTCCACCAGGAGAGTGCGCCATCTACGAATAACCCTGAGATATAAGTAACACTCTGTTGGGGTGAACAGTTACTCATTCTTAGAACTGAGTCAGTCTTTTCTGTCCAACGAACAAATGCAACGGCACCTCCTGTGCCATCAAAATTTAATGGTTTGCAGTCCAGGAACTGCTTAAAGGTGCAGCTAGTTGGAGGGTTATTTTCGGTAGTGCCATCGCTGTGCTTAGAGCGGAGGGCTTCATGTCGCGCAATTGCCTGTGAGATGCATTCTTGCAGCTCGGCTTCTGTCCTTGGCAACGTACTGGTGTTTGTGTTTCGCCTGGGTGGCATTCTCTTCTGCCAAAATGGTATGAGGTAGGTTAGACAATATTCCATAATTGTCTATGAGGTACATAACATCGTAAGCCATCATGTAATCACCCAATTTCACACGTATATATAATCAGTGTATAAGCGAGGAAATAGTTATTGAGCCTTCACATAGGCTTGCCAACTTGGCTTATTGTTTGAAATGAACTCGAGGCTACATCGCCTTGGTCATTCAAGTTTCAGTTATTTCCTGCTACATTGGTTTTTCTTAGGTCTTTGGCTTTACTGGTGCGTATATTTCCCTTTTGATGGGGTTGTTTGTGTAGAGGTGATAGGAAGTGTATCGTCACTGATTCTTCCTGAATGTCATTCCACTTCTCTTGCTTAAACATCGTCTTCACAAACGTCTCGTATGCAGGTAGAAGTGTCAGTCACGAAGTAGGCTAAGACAGGCTTCCTACTTTCTAACGTGCTAAAGCACTGATCTATGTGTTGTTCTACCAGATGAAGGTGAGGAGACCTATAGATTAATTTTGTATGGTTTTCATTAGCTCGACCCGCGGAGTCCACCAGGATTTCTGTGCACTACAAGTCGTTATTACGTGGGCCCCCGTAATAATAAATTGTCTTGCACAGTTATCCCAATTTTCTCTCGTCCAAGCAGATGATCAATCAAGGAGGGGACACTATTGTCCTTATACCTCTTGTCATGGAAAGGACCCTTGCGATGGTCCACGCGCTAACATTCGTTATCGTTACGCGCGTATAGGCACGATGATTAGATGGAATAGGAATATAGAGAATCCCTAGTAGTTGGAGGGGCACCTTCGAGATGAATACTTTATCTTCCTTTTCTGGTCAAGTATGTCGTCAATCTTGCTTCACATAAGCCGCAGGGATCTCGTCCCATTGATCGAGAATTCGATCAAGGTTGCCGCCTCTGCCTCGTCATCATCACTGTAGTTAGGCACCTTCACGATCGAGAGGGAAGAACAGCCATCTCCTACGGAAGCAAGCTCAGCATCTTGTTTGGTAATCACTCCCAGCCATGAGCTTTGCAAAGGATGCGAGGTCGGTAGCTTCATCGTGCGAGTCACGTATAGTAATAGGAGTCGGAGTCGAAAGTATCTTATTCACGTCAATAATCATTCCGTACACTTATTTGTATGTATGTATATCAATAACATATATGCTACTTAGCATAATCAAGCATTTTAATGCATTATATCACGTATAACTCTCGTTTTTGGGGGTCATTTTGTTTTTGGTAAGTCTAACTCGTGTAGACTACGCTTTGATTGGCACCTTATTTAAAGGTATTCCTCACTAATGTCCTTGCCTTGTCACTTTTTGAAAAGTGTCTGACTTGTGGATCTTGGCGCTTTCGTGAATGCAATGAAAACCTTTTTGTAAAATGTTTTCGTGAGAGATCTCTAGTGATTGTAGTCTAGACTCGAGAAAGAATCCTAGTTCACTACAATCGAAGCTCTGATACCAAATTGTCACACCCTGTCTTTTGCGGAAGCGTATGATGTGTGACTAGCTTGTTATCATTGCATTCAATCGTAATAAACAACTACATGATCAAAACGATGTTCATCCATTCATGAAAATTTGTATATTACAAACACTTGTTATTTAAGTTTTCAAAATACGACCTTTGACAATGTTACAATTCAACAAAAGTGGATGACATCTAAACTTGTAGTCTACTTCTAGTTACGACACTTGCGCCCAAGATCCATCCTGTCACCTGAAATACATGTAATTTTGGAAAACATCAACATAAAGTTGAGCGAGTTCATGCGTTTTTGTATTTCACGTTTTTTTTATACTTTGTATGAAAACATGGTATTTGTCATGTATAATTCAAGTCTTTCTGGAGTACCCCACGTACTCAAGTATAATTCCCGTTTTCTTGAGTATCCCACGTACTCAAGTATCATTCAAGTTTTCTTGTGTACCCCACGTTTTAAATGATTGTTTATACAAGGACATTAAGGCACGTGAGGACATAGGGAGCATTAGTATATTCTCCTTTAAGGCATGTGAGGACATTGGAGCATTAGTATTTTCTCCTTCAAGGCATGTGAGGACATAGGAGCATTAGTATTTTCTCCTTCAAGGCATGTGAGGACATAGGAGCATTAGTATTTTCTCCTTCAAGGCATGTGAGGACATAGGAGCATTAGTATTTTCTCCTTTAACTGTGTCGATTAACCTCGACTGTGTCAATTTCCCTTGACTGTGTCGATTTCCCTCGACTGTGTCGATTAACCTTGACTGTCTCGATTTACCTCGACTGGGACACCGAAGCACTCAAGAGGTCACATAAGGACCACGAGTGGGGCTCGGCCGTACCCGTTAGATCTAACCCTCGTCCCTAATTAAGTATTAATGGCATCTCAATATCTAGTTTAAGCTCACATGATCTAGTATTTTCTAGGCTTTTCTTAAAGCTCATCATATTGCACTCACCACGAGTGCTTCTCGTATTCTTAAATCATATTGCACTCGGTTCTCATTCTCACCAAGAGTGCTTCTTGTAATTTTACCCTTTGTAAAAATTATAATATTTGTAACATGTATTTCACCCCCGAGAGTTATAAAACCAAAAACAGTTAGAGAAAAGGGGGAGCATGAACTCACAACTTTGCGTTCCTGTGCGTCGTAAACTTCACCGGATTTGCTTAATTAACGTCGTAACCTATACGCGTTTTCTTAACGTTAGTCACTAGACTTGCGTCGCACA
This sequence comes from Helianthus tuberosus, assembly GCA_030545235.1. NCBI lineage: Eukaryota > Viridiplantae > Streptophyta > Magnoliopsida > Asterales > Asteraceae > Helianthus > Helianthus tuberosus. Next base: position 32,081 of record JARYGA010042079.1, on the reverse strand, counting down.
AGTACAGTCACTCTCTTTTGTATTTGAATTGTTGTGTTAAAAATATTTTATATTTTTAACTAAGTATCCTACTTATATTATTTTCTCAAAAATTAATATAAGTATTTCATGTTTTGCACTTTGCACCCGAATTATGTATCTTGTATGTTGTATGTGTATTTTTATGTTTATACTCCTCATGAGTATTTAGTGTATTTTTAAGTCTTAATACACTAGCACGTATAACACATACTATATACACTTAGCACACAAGTTGGTGATCAAATAATATACATATTTTTCTCAAAATATACACACTTAATATCCATTTTTATTCTTGAAGAAATCCTCATTTCCTATTACCAAAAATTAGGGAAACCTTGGTAATACTTTTAAATACATTTTTAGGGAATAAGTTTCTCAAAAACTTATATTTTTCTAAGTGTCAAAATTTATAAAAATTTTGACAAAGTTTCCCCTAAAAATGGAGGTTTCCCATGTTTTCAAAACATGTGTTTATTTTCTTTTAAATCGTCAACAATCATCAACAACAATTATCAACAATAATCATCAACAACAATCATTAATTTCTCCATTTCATGAACTTGAATATTTACAAAAATGTGTTGTAATTTACTAGCACATTTAGTAAGCCTTGTTATCTTTAAAAATAAGTTTAATTTCTTAAAAACTTTATTTTTAAAGAATATGAAGTTTCACAACTTCTAGTCGGTTTTTACGAAAATTATTTCTTTGTTAAAACTTTTGTTACACAAGTGTCCACACACTTGTTTGTTCATAAAAACACCTTTACTTCATGAAAGATCCGGTTTTAAAACATGGTTTTGTCTTACAGTTGGTCTTTCGAAAATACCACTTGTAGATCTTTAGATCTACTAGTTTAGAACTCCATTTCATAAGATAAATTTTTTTTACACAAGTTCATGTTTAATAGTAGTAGTGTTCATCATCTAGTCCTTTTTATACTTTAACATACACTAGCTCATGTTCTAAGAACATAACCTAGCCGGGTTAGATGACGATCCGAACTACTACTCGCATTAAACAACACAAAATAATCATCACAAAACAAGTTTAACAAGTTTTACACAATTATCCATCTATTAACCATCATATTCATCACTTTAATAGACTTTTAGTTGGTGATCTTGTGTGTCCTTGAGTTTTAACCATTACATCTACTATTAACCACCAAAAACATGAACAAGATGAGGATTTGAAGCACTTACTACTAGCACAAGGCTAGGGAAGTTCAAGAGGGCAAATGAAGTGGATAAAAGCAAACGGTTGAGGTTCTTCAACTTCCGAGAGCTCCTAGCTTCACTATGCACCTTCTAACACATTGAGGAAAGCTTGGACTGTATGATAATGGATGGATGATGGTGGTTGTAGGTGGTGGTGAGGTCAGCCGAGGGTGGGGAGAGGAGGAGAGGTGTGTGTGTGTGTGTGTGTGAAAGAATGAAATGTATGATCCCTTGTGTCCTATTAATAACCAACTTCACACATTAACTCTTGGGTATTATGTTCTTGATTTAGAGACAAGATCCAATAAATTATGAAGTTAAAATCCCATGTGGGATTATGCCTCCCAACCGTCCAACATAAGGGGGGGGGGGTCTTGGTTACATTTCAACTCCAAGTTACAATCCTAGTTAGCTTTCAAGTATAATAAATCTAGTGTTAAGAGTGTTATTTAATGTATAGTGTGTTAGGGTATTCGGGGACCCTAACTAGCTTAGAAAAATAAAAACAATGCTTCTAGCATTATTTTGGTGTTCCGGGTAATATCCGGTTGTTCGGTTACATACCGATTCGTTAAAGTGCTAAATTGCACCTTTTAGTGTCTTTTAAGTGTCCTTTTGTAACACTTTCGATTCCCAACACTTGAGGAAGTATTCTGAAAGATAAAACGAAGTTTCTGCATAACATTCATATGTTTAAAAGCTGATTTGAGCTGAATTATACAAAATTCTGCACTTAAAGTGCGTTTCGGGTGCTTTTTAGTGCTTATTTTTGCTTTCGCAATGTCTATAAATTAAACCCTTATATGTACTCTTGGGTTTTAATGTACTTTTGTCATCTGACCTATACCTAGGCCTCAATTCTAATGTCTGACTGCTTTCTGCAGTTCTGTTGACACAGTGTGTCTTACCGGTGAGTTTACTAATATTTTTGACGCAACGCTATCATATCGTAATTCTTGTAGCATACATCATGCATGAATTCACTTGTATGGAATTCAGAAATTTATTTGTCTGGTAAACCAGATCATGCACAGTCATTTAAGCACAAATTACTGTTCATTTCGTGTACGGAATGTACGGAAAAGTGACGGTTGTCACACCGTATAAGGTCACTCAGAGGCTTAGTTTAAGCATGTTGACACTTTCAGTCCTTCTATAATCAAGGTTTTCGATTTTGACGAAATTAGTCCCTCATAGTCAACGTTTGACTTTATTAAGGTTCATTACACGTGTCAACACATCATTGGACACGATTTTACGAGGTGTTACAAAACTTATAAACGACATCAACGAAGTCTTCTCCGGAAATGTGTATCTCTACCACTGCTCCGTTTTAGCAAAAACTAACACCAGGTTCACTCGTTGGAAAATTGCCGTCAATCGGGTTCTTCTTTAGAGAGAAAATTTGGAGGTAGAGTGAGAAAGACAATAGAGAGGTAGAGAGAGAGAGTGAGAAAGAGAGAATAGAGAGAATAGAGAGAATAGAGAGGTAGAAAGAGAAAGCTTAGTGGGAAACAAGAGAAAAGAGAAATATTTGAGTATTTATAGGTGGTTTGGAGTCGGCCCCAAGCCCAGTGTCACGTACAAACAACTTTGTGTTCAACTTGTTCTGCATCGAAACTTTGTTTTTGTCTGTAAATTTTGGTAATACACTAAAGGAGAAAAAACCAAATCACTATAGCATGAGATATGATGTGATGTTAGCTACGCTGATTTTGTCACCCACATATGTTATTAAAATTATCGAGCCGGATGTCTCACAGGAAGAAGCAGTCTCTCTATTCCTATGGGGTAGAGGTAAAGCTCTCTACATCTTACCCTCCTCAGACCCTATCTTAGCTTTGCTATTGCTGAGATTTACTGAGTATGCTGATGATGATATGTTACTAAAATAATTGAACTTTGTTTTCTTTCATATTTTTTTGCTACTAATTTGCAATCAATTTATTTTTTTAATTTTTACAATCAAGATTTATTTATAATTGTGTAAAACCCTTGCAGGATCAATCAATGATATCAACAATATCTTGTGAAAGCGCGGAAATCAATCACAAGACGATTCAAGATTAAATAATGATAATAAAGAACAATAGTTGAGAGCAATAGAAATCACAAACCAATAGATTCTTGCATTCAACGATAAACGTAGACTGATACAAGATCTAGCAAAGGAACTCGCAACCTTCTCCTTTGTGTCGCCCCCACTATTCACCAAATCAACAACTTCTACAAATCAATTGAGGTTTGTTTAAATACAAAACAACTAGTCTATACCCTAGCCCATTGCGACACAAGGTCTACTAACCCAAACCATACATAATCGGCCCAAACATAAACTAAACAAAACATAGAAACAACCCTTCAACTTTGCTAACCTACATGAATAAACCTTCAGGTTCCAACAATCTCCCCCTAGGTTTATGCATGCAGGTTCTTGACACTTTAACCTTCACGATCACCTTGCAACCGATCCTTAATACCACCGAAACCCTTTGTATGAATATGAATAGATGCTGCAACAGCTTTAGTCCAAGCTTTTGCAATTTCTTCATATTTCTCAGTAGCTCTAATTTGATGACGAGCTAACACTTCCAAATCTTCACGAGCAACATTCAGTAAATCAATCTGATCCACCAAGCGAAAACACACATCATCATCACAAACAATCACTGCCTGCCCTAAGCGCTCATCATAAGACCAAAAATGTAAGGACTTCAGAGCACCCTGTGGTATCTTTTTCACCAATGGAATCATCTTCTCTTTATCAGTTACAGGCCAACGCACAATCTTCATTCGCTTGTTTGTATATGGATCTCTGATGCCTTTAGCGGATTTAACAATGGACTCTGCAGTACGCATTGAAGGAAAACCCTTAAGAACCTCCCTCTTCAACCTTTCGAAAAACAAATATCCAACTCCTCCAGGCTTATCATCTACATAAGGTGCATTAGACAAATTCGTCAAATCCACTTTAGTAAACGACTGAAACTGGCCTGGATGTTTGTACCACTCAACAGGTCCAATCTTCCTTTTTATCCACCATCTCTTGCGATCATGATCATAACCCCAGCTAACTACACCAGAACGATTTCCAACCTTATCATAGAGAGTTTCACCAACATCCATCAAATGATGAGTTGCATGAGCATCATCATCATCAGGATTTAGATTTCGATTCTTCATAATCACAAACTCTCTTTTCTTCTTGATTCTTTCAGCCTTCTCTTTGTCTGCAACAGGATCAATGATTCTCTTAAAGTAATGTTCCATAGCAGCACTTCTTTCAGCATCATCCTTTTCAAAAGCCTTTTTCCTGTTTTCAACATCAGTTGGATCTGAGAACTCCTGTCAAAATTTCTTCTCCAACTTTCCACGCAAGTCATACACCATGTTAAACAACAAACTAACATCTCCTTGAAGCTGCTCAATCTGTTGATCTTTCTTCACAACCATATCTTCTAGTTGAATAATCTTCGCATCTTTATGTATGGAATCTTGCTCAAGGACAACCATTCTTTTCTTCATATCTCTCATGCTGACAAACTCATCTTCGTCACTCGAATCATCATCAAACGGCATTCTAAATGGCTCTTCAGGTCTTTTACCACTTGAACTACTAGGCATATCAAGATCAACTCTAGAAGAACCTGCAGCTTCAGTAGCACTAGGTAACGTTGTCTCAACGGTGGTATCCACATCAATACTAGTAACCGGAACATCATCAGTAGTGATAACCATATCAGTTCTTCCAGTATCAACATCAAAATCAAAGAAGTTTTCAGTAGTGGTGGTGGTATCGGTGACATTTTTCTCAAACTCGAAGTCATAAAGACCTTCATCATCTTCATCAGTAATTACGGGTTGATCTTTGCTATGCTCAATATACATTCCGAGCCGAGGATCCCTCCTTTTCCGTTTCAATGGCATGGAATCAGAATCCTTTGGGTCTTCACTAGGCTTTTCACTTGACACTGAAAGATCAGAAGGAGGATTTCCCATCTTATCAGTTACAGATTTCAATAACAAAGCCAAACTTTCAGCAGTAATCACGGGTGGAACAGCAGAATCAGCAGTATCAACTTCAGCTTCAGGAGGAAGCTCTTCATCTTCACCAGAATCACACATAATCTCAACACCTTCATTGTCAGAGTCTATTGTTAAAATCTCTGTCTCAGGCTGATCTTCAGCATCCATACGAATATCATGTTCTTCAGCAACAATAGCACTTGCAGATACACTACGCTCTGGAACAGATCGTGCCATCACTGGATTCTCACCAACATCTTCTGTCTCTGCAAACTGACCAAATTTCTCCAACTCAATCAAACCTTCAAACCTTTTCTCAGTTCCTTTCTTTGTAGTGAGAGCACCAAAACATGAAGGCCCCATAGGCTTTAATTCCAACGTATTACCAGATCTCTTCAATTCCGGATAATGCTCATTCAAAATCATCTGCACAAATCTTGGATACATAAGAAACTTATCCTTTCGAAGTCCAATTGCATTTCTCTTCATAGCTTCCAAAATATATCTTGAATAATTGAACGGCTCGTTTGTAATCACACATATCAATGCAGCAGTCTGTGTGGTATTCAACTGATCAATTCCCCCTCTATTTTCTGTCATGCACAAAAGAAACATGTGCAGTAATAGACGCCAGTAAGGGTGCACAAACTTCTTCACCAGGGGAGGAAACTTTCCTTCATAACTTAAACGAGGTAAAATTGCTTCCACTGTTCCAGTAGGAAGTTCGATTGGATCTGGTTCCTGATCATTAAACTTCAACACATCTCTAATAATCTGCTCAGTCACTATAACCTTTATCTCGTCAATCTCAGCAACTATAGCTCCCTTTCCTTCAATGATTTCTACTTTAGCAGTCTTCCAAAAGTCTCGAATAAGGCTTTCATAGACAACTGGATTCTCACGAAGAGCATGAACAATCCGGCATGTATTTAGGCCTTTCATCAACGATGTATACAGCTGCTTGTGCTTCACTGGCGGAGGTGCTAAGTATCCAACTTGATTATGAGAAGATATAAACTTTAAATCCATTTTCTGCACACAACACAAATCATATAAGTTTCCAACTACTGATATAACAGTGACAAAAGTAAAATTAAAACAAACACTGTTACTGTTCACTCGAAACCATGAGTCGCAACCAAAAGGTTTCGAGTCGAAACCATGAGTCGCAACCAGCAGATTACGAGTCGCAATCATGAGTCGCAACAAGCAAATTGAGTCGCAACCATGAGTCGCAATCTTGTTGTTGCGACTCATAACCACTGATTTCGAGTTCTAAACGTTCTTGATTGCGAGTCAAAACTTCATCGGAAATATCAAAACTTCGTCGGAAACATCAAAACTTCGTCGGAAACATCAAAACTTCATCGGAAACATCATCGGAATCTTCAAACATTCATCGGAATCTTCAACAAGATATTCATAATCCCTGCAAAACTTGAATGATGATGTCATAATACCTTGAAGATTAACAAGGTAGATTGCGAGTCGCAATCGGAAACCAGTCGAAACTGTTGATGAATGCCGGAATCTTGAGAGAGAAAAAGAGATCAGATTGCGAGTGAATAAGGATTATGACTCGTAATCCCCTTTTGTACTCAACTGTTTTCATGGGCCCATGTCTTATGGGCTTGGACCTTATGGACTTGGGCTCAAAACAGATTTATCAATTAATTTTTAAACCCATTTAAAAATCTGATTTAATAAAAACTATCCATTAAACCTTTTGAGCAATGTTTGCAAAATAAAAACCTAAAAAAAACAAAACAAATAATAAATATTATTTACAAAATAAACTTAGGAAATTTGCATAGATACTCAGGGATCAAATCACAAGGTTTCGGGCTTGACTTCACTTATCAACACTGATCTACTACTGGATGATCTAGACAATTGCCAGTATATTTGTCCCCTTAAACTCATCTCCCTAGACCTTTTCCATATAACTGCCTGTAACTCATTTTATCATGTTTTGTTATTTTAACAATGAACACCCAAACAAATACTAATCAATTCTCGGAATTATGCACAGCACACTCTATCATGCATGTAGTGTCCCTACCACATATTTCACAAGTCCAATCCAAATCTCTGAAATCTTAACTGGGAATAGATTGAGAAGAGAACAGAATAGATCTTAAGCAGAGATGGTATAATATACAGATCAAATGAGTTTTTCTCAATTTGATATAGGTTTCTAGGGTTTCTTTTGGGCACTTGAGGGCCTCTTTCGGGTGTATTAGATCTATAGCGCGACAACGTACAGCTAGGTCAGCATGTATCTGGATGCAGCAGAAGCTGTCGTTGCCTAGCACCTCCAGGTCAGCATATATCTGGATGCAGCAGAGGAGGTACACGACTTTTTCAGAGAAGATTTCAGAGTCAGACCAAAATTGTGTGTATCAGGACAACATACAGACATTCAAATAGAAATGAGCTAATTCCAAGTGATTTTCTTTTCTGAGGTCATGTACTCTTTTAGTTCTGAACAGAAACATCCAATGTTTCCAGTCTTAAGGATAGAGCCTACCAACACATCATACTAGAGTCAAACTATTTCGATACTGGTCTTACATGAGTCAGCCCTTGACCATAATGTGAAAATTCATTTCATTTCCCAGTCCTGCCACACCTCTTTTTGTATTTTTCAAATTTTTAATGTTTTTGTATTTTTCTATTTTTTTAATGTTTTTGTATTTTTCAAAATTTCTCCCCCTAAATTTGAGCATAAATAAAAACTACCTAAGAAAAGAAAACTTTATGAACAAATTTACCTACGAAAAACAAAAACATGCTCAGTCAGTAAAGCGGATCATTTTCAGAAAATCCACAAGCACTCTGAATTTCGAGCTGCTGACAGGTTTAGTGAACAAATCGGCAGCATTTGCATCTGTGTCGATTTGTTCAAGAGTAATAAGACCTCTGTCAAAACAGTCTCGAATAAAATGAACTTTAATATCAATGTGCTTGGTTTTGGAGTGGAAGACAGGATTTCGAACAATTTGTATTGCAGCATCATTATCACAGTAAATAGTAGTGTTAAGATAAGTCAAACCATAATCCTGCAATTGATGTTGCATCCACACCACTTGAGAGCAAGAAGCAGAAGCAGCAACATACTCGGCTTCAGCTGTAGATATCGCCACTGTTTGTTGTTTCTTGCATTGCCAAGAAATGAGCCGATCACCCAAAAATTGGCATCCCGCAGATGTAGATTTCCTGTCACTGTCAGTACCTCCAAAATTGCTGTCAGAGAAAGCAAACAAGTCAAAATTGGAATCCTTCGGATACCACAGGCCAAACCGAGGTCGGCCTTTAAGATACCGAAAGATCCTTTTAACAGCAGTGAGGTGAGAAGTTTTAGGATTAGCCTGATAACGTGCACAATTGCAAACAGCAAACATAATGTCCGGACGGCTAGCTGTGAGATACATCAATGACCCGATCATGGACCTATATTGACGTTGATTGACAGACTCTCATTCTTCATCTTCAGTCAATAGTGGTCTCTCTGCCATAGGTGTTTCAGCAGGCTTTGCGTCCGTGAATTTGAATTTTGCCAGCACATCATCCACATACTTCCCTTGATGAATAAGAATTCCTTGTGAACTCTGCTTGACTTGTAGACCCAAAAACAATGTCATTTCCCCCAGAGCACTCATTTCAAACTTCTTCTTCATAATTCTCTCGAATTCCTTGCAAAGATCCTCACTTGTAGATCCGAAAATGATATCATCAACATAGATTTGAACCAAGATTTGATCACGTCCTACCTTCTTGATAAACAGAGTCTGGTCTATGGTGCCACGCGTATACCCATGAGCCAACAGATGCTCTGTTAGTGTGGCATACCAAGCTCGAGGAGCCTGGTGTAACCCGTACAGTGCCTTGTCTAGCTTGTAAGCGTAATCAGGATGGTCTGGATGTACAAACCCTGGTGGCTGCTCGACAAAAATTTCCTCCTTCACATCTCCATAGAGAAACGCGGTCTTGACATCCATCTGATAAACAGTGAATCCCATGTATGACGCGTAAGCCAAGAAGATCCGGATGGCTTCAAGTCGTGCAACCGGAGCATACACTTCATCATAATCCAGTCCTTCAATTTGTCGAAATCCCTGAACCACCAGCCTTGCTTTGTTTCGAACGATGACTCCTGCAGAATCCTGCTTGTTTCGAAATACCCATCTAGTTCCAAGTTTACGTTTTCCTGATGGCAACTTGACGAGCTTCCATACTCCAAGTTTTTCAAACTGGTTCAGCTCTTCATGCATAGCATCTACCCAGCCAGGTTCCTGCAGAGCTATATCAATAGTTTTAGGTTCGATTTGAGAAAGATAACAAGAATATAAGCAAGTGTTAATGGTTCCTGATTGACTCCTGGTCAAAATTCCTGCATTTACAGGACCAATCACATTCTCGATTGGATGATTTCGTTGAACGCTCGTAGGTATGGCCAAATCAGGTACAATTTCCTCTTCAGTGGTGGTGTTGCTAGACTCCCCCTCATTAGGTGCTGTAGTAGTGTGAACTACAGGAGAAGTGACAATACAATCCTCAGGAATTGGTTCAGGAAACAATGCAGAGTCACTAGTTGATGCGCCCTCAGGGGATCGATTGACCGTTGGAGTTGGTGTAGGATGTTGCGTAAACACCATTCCCGGTGGATCAATGGTATGATGCCTCACGGTGTCTTGCATCTGTGCTTCGTCTTCCGTATCTTCAAATGACAATGGTTTTTTGGGAACAGACACACCTGCAACTGAAACATCACTTGACAAAATGTTAAATGATTTAAACAGAGCAGAATAATCGTATAGCCAATCTGGACCAACTCTAGCGTCCGTAGCATTCTCTTCAAGCCATTCGATGTTGCACGACTCAACGACCTTTTTAGTTACTTTGTTGTATACCCTATAAGCAGAGCCTTTAGCATATCCAACAAAGTAACATTCGTCACCTTTGACTTCAAACTTGCCGTTGGAGTCCATTAGTAATAATACACATGGACAACCAAAAATACGAAAGTGTGAAACCGAAGGTTTACGTCCTTCCAGAATCTCATAAGGGGTTTTCATGTGACGTTTGTTTACTAAAGCATGATTCTGGATATAACAAGCCGTGCTAACAGCCTCGGCCCAAAAGAAGCTAGGAAGCTTTGAATCAGCCAGCATAGTACGTGCGGCCTCAATGAGAGTACGATTTCTTCTTTCAGCCACTCCATTTTGTTGTGGAGTTCGAGGTGCACTGAACTGACGATCGATTCCCTTATCCATGCAGAAAGTATCCAAAGTAACATTCTTGAATTCTGTCCCATTGTCTGATCGAATAACCTTCACTTTAGTACTCGCTTGATTTTCAGCCAAAGTAATGAATTGTTTTACCAAGACAGCAGTTTCATTTTTGTGGCTGAGAAAATACACCCAAGTATAGCGAGAGTAATCATCGACAATTACTAGACAGTAAGCTTTCTTCCCAATACTCGGCACATTTACTGGACCAAAAAGATCCATGTGAAGTAGTTCTAGCACAGCTTTCGTCGAGGGTACTGATTTAGTCTTATGAGGTTTTCGATGAGCTTTCCCTTTCGCACAAGCAACACATTTTTCCACCAACATGAAATCCTTGATTGGAAGATCACGTACCAGTTGACCTTTAGCCAGACGGTTCAGATTTTTCATATTCACATGCCCAAGTCGACGATGCCACAACAGACCATCATGCTCTGAAATCTTTGAAAATAGACAAGTGATCTCTTCACACGGTTTCTTGTTCATATCAATGACGTAAGCATTTCCCTTTCTTTCAGCTGTCATCAAGAACCACTCTTCTGGAATAACAATCCCAGGCTTAAGAACATTACATCCCTTCTTCGTGAAATGAACTGAATTCCCTCGATCACAAATCTGCGAAATACTTAACAGATTGTGTTTCAGTTCTGGAACATAATTAACATTTTCAAAGCTGAGAACACCGTTTCGAACAGTTCCTTTCAATGTGATTCTGCCAGATTCACCTCCCGCAAATGAGACATATCCTCCATTAAATTCTTTGACGTTCACAAGTTGGGATAAGTCTCATGTCATGTGCCTGGAACAGCCACTATCCATGTACCAGAGGCGCACGGTAGTCCTCCACAGCTGTTCCTGCACGATTAGCGGGATTAGTTAGATTTAGGTACCCAGCCCATAGTGGATCTGGGTTTTCCATTTGCATCAATGTACGTTACTTTTTGCCAGATCAGATTATCTTTATTCAAAAATTTTGATTTATCTCTGTTGACAAAAGAGTTTGCATTCATGTTTGACTGGGCAGCCTTGACTTTTGGTTTCCAATGTTGATATGACCATTTAGAGCAATAATTATCAAAAAAAATTTGTTGGTGTCTTTGAAATTTTTTTTGACTTTGTTGGTTTCTTCGTTTGGCTGCATTCCAGTCAAAATCAGAGGGCTTGGTCCTTCGACTATTATTCTTCATTGCCTCAGTCTTTGTGACGTTCATGGGCTTTGAATAACTAGTTCGATTGGATTTATCCTTCTGATTTTTGAAGCCTTTGTGCTCAGATGACTTCCTTGGGAGATGGACACAATTTCGTGCAATGTGTCCCGCAATTCCACAATTGAAACAAGTTTGTCGTTTCAATGGGTGGAGAGTCGAGGTTTTCTGAAAATTGTTCCTGTTTTGCTTTTCAGGTTTTGCGATTTTTGCTGGCTTTCGTTTAGAGCGATCTGGGTTCGGCTGATTTGACGTTTCACAAGCATGTGATGTATGTTGAGATTCAGTCGCAACTTTCTTACTGTGATTACCTTTTTCTTGAAAATCTGATGACTTGGGATCAGTTTTATTAGGTAAAACGTCTGTTGAAGATTTTACGTTCATGTTAACATTTAATTCTTTGTCGATGATTTTTGATTCAGTTTCAATTTCAGAAGCATTTGAAATTTCACAAACACATGCTTCTTCAACATGTGTATCAACAGTTTCCAATGGGGTCCCACTAGATTCAACATTAGGGACTCCCACTGAGACCGATTCCAAAGAAGAATCAGGACATTCTTGATTTTCTTGAGAAGAAGTATCAGTGGTTTCACTGAATGTATCCTGAGGGACCTCACCTGCAACACTATCATCTGACATATTAGAACCATCACATTCACAATTATTAACAGAAGAAAATTCATCACCAGAATTAAAGTTCACAGTTTCAACACAACCATCATCAGTCTTGCCTAAAACATCAGGCCCATTAGCAGCTAAAGAAAGAAACATGCTAAAAATATTTTGTCCCAAAATAACATCAGGATGATTTTCATCAAAACAAGGTTTTTGTGAATCAGAATTTAAAACGTGTTCTCCCCCAAGAGTATCTTCACATTTCAAATCAACTTTTTCTGCACATGCAAACGACTGGTTAGGATCAACATTTCCTTTTGAGACGAAATTCATTGAAGGAGCTGGTTGTTTGTTATCAACAGATTTGCTGTTGATTGATGACTTATCGGTTTTTGGACCGTAAGTCATCTTGCCCTCATTAATTAACTCCTCTTCCGTGAAAGGCATATAAGTGTAGTTATGATTGTATGGAGGAGGAGTTTTTGTGTATCCCAGACCAGCCCCTTTCTTTTCTTTATACTCTAGTTGTATATCACAAATGTTCTTGACCAAATTACTAGAGGTGTCAAATTTTTTAATATTGATTTCATTTATCTGATATTTGACTTTCAAGTCCTCTAATTCTTTGGTCAGGTCACTAATTGTGGCTAGAGCATCTAAGAAATTACAGTTTTTAGCACTGAGGTCTTCTTTTAGCTGAACTATATCCTTTCGTTGGGCCTCAATTTTTTCTTTGTAAAGTTTTTCATTTTTGGCCAAAGTAAAGTTTTTATTCTTAAGATCTTGATAATCTTGAATAAGTTCAGCATTATGTATCCTATAAGCCTCAACTCTTTCTCTGCATTCAGTAGTACAGAAAATAGAACGTACCTCCTCAGCAGTGAGTCCATGAACAGGAGCTGACAAGATTTTGGTCATGAACGCAATGTTCTCAGCTTGAGGCTCAGCATCTGGCGAAGAATCCTTTTCATCAGAAGTCATGAAAGCTATGTTTTCAGCAGCACTCTGGATTTCTGGTTGAGAGATGTTCAGGCGTTGAATTTCATCTTCCCAATTGAACTCTGCACTTGGTTGAACAACTAGGGCTGAACTCTGAGTTCCTTCACCAGCAGCAGTTGAATCGTTTGTCGTTACAAGAGCCCTTTCAGGATTTGGAGGGGCAGGATGTGCAGGTGTATAGTCTTTGTTGTTGTTGGACTTAGGACAATTTCGTGCCAAATGACCTGGTTCGTGACAGTTGTAGCAGCGTAACTTCAGTGGAACATTTGCAGAGTTTGAAAAAGAAGATCCCCATCTATTTTTGCCAGTTTTATTTGCGAATTTTTGTGCTCTGAATGCTGCCATTGCCATTTGCCAGGTGATGTCCATCTCCTCCACATCGTCAGGATGATACTGATATAGATCATTCAACGACCAGCTAGGAGGTTGTATTTTACCTGCGACAAAAGCATTTAAACAATTTATAACAGAAGCAGCGACCTCCAGATTCTCTTTAGATTGCTGAGTAAAGAAAGCAATGAGCTCGGATTTTGCTGAATGAGTTGTGGCAATCTTTGCTGCAGACGATGAGGGGCTTGAGCTAGAGTAATGCACAGTAGTGGTCGACCCAGAAGTAGCCTTTTTCGATCCATTCTGTGAAATCAGTGCAGCGTTGTCATTGCTTGAATTGGTAGAAGAAACAGAAATGCCTGCTGCTAACAAACTGGACTTGTGATTATTCTCCCGTTGCTTGTCATCAAGCTCACAAGCTTTGATATGAGAAATCATTTCAGTCAAGGTGCATCTTGCGAGATCTTTCGTCCGCTTGATCATAGCAACGTGGTTATCCCAACTCTTTGGCAAGGCATTCAGAAGTTGTCGATTCTGAGCAGCCTTTGAAGGAAGGATTTCTTCTAGGTCCATTTGAGTAATGATTTTTGAGAAACGCTGAATCTGATTCTCAATGGTTTCCCCATAGATGTAGTTGAAATTATTGAAATTTTGCCTTAACAGGTTCCTTCTGCTTTCCCTCATGTCTTCATTCCCTTCGTACACATCAAGCAAAGCTTCCCACATTTCTTTAGCCGATTTGCAAGTGCGAAATCCCATAGCGATGTCTGACCCCAGACCCATAGTCAAGTAAGACGTTGCTCGATTATCTTCTTCTTCAATAGCATAATCTTCATCAGTATATTCGGCACGAGGTTTCTTGACCTTGACTCCAGGGTTCGTTTCCCTCTCATACATGATTTCTCTAGGACCTCTTTCAATAACCCTCCAAAGTTTAGGCTCCTTAAACTTGATATGTTGCTCAAAACGCCACTTCCATTCAGGAAAATCATTTGCATCTAAAAGCCTTGGAATACGAGAGCTGGTTCCAATTTTGGAGTCCAACTCTTGCTGAGCATTTGTGACAGCTAGGTCATTAGCAGTTGACATGTTTTCTTAAATATAATTAATTAAATCAATTATTTAAAGTCCAACAGTCCAAAGGTCCAAAAGTCCAACAGTCCGTAAATCAGTGTCGTTGCGAGTCGTAACAGAGGTTGCGAGTCAAATCTACTGTGATTGGGAGTCGTAACTGCAGAGGTTGCGAGTCGTAACTAAAACAAAATGAGCCGAAACCAGTGAGGATTGCGAGTCGCAATTGACACAGGATGAACCGAAACCAGTGATGGTTGCGAGTCGTAACTGGAACGTGATGAGCCGCAACTAGATGGTTGCGAGTCGAAACCAATACAGAACAAGCCGAGACCACAGTTGTTGCGAGTCGAGACCTGCAAAACAGATAAGAGATAAGAACTGTTGACTCGTAATCCCGGATTTCCAGCACTTCCAAAATTCAAAGATTTGAGATCTTTGAATTTTCTTCAATCAGCTCCGAACAATCAGCAAACAGATTTCTGAAAATTATACGATCCAAATCAGTAACAATTTTTAACAAAATCACCAAGAACAGATCCAAAACAGATCGGTAAAACTAGTTCCTTTCACTGCAAAACAATCACCACAAACCAGATTAGTAATAACGGTTTAATCTTGAATCTGATTGATATCAAAACCGAACCAAGAATGGTTTCTTGGCTCTGATACCAATTGTAAAACCCTTGCAGGATCAATCAATGATATCAACAATATCTTGTGAAAGCGCGGAAATCAATCACAAGACGATTCAAGATTAAATAATGATAATAAAGAACAATAGTTGAGAGCAATAGAAATCACAAACCAATAGATTCTTGCATTCAACGATAAACGTAGACTGATACAAGATCTAGCAAAGGAACTCACAACCTTCTCCTTTGTGTCGCCCCCACTATTCACCAAATCAACAACTTCTATAAATCAATTGAGGTTTGTTTAAATACAAAACAACTAGTCTATACCCTAGCCCATTGCGACACAAGGTCTACTAACCCAAACCATACATAATCGGCCCAAACATAAACTAAACAAAACATAGAAACAACCCTTCAACTTTGCTAACCTACATGAATAAACCTTCAGGTTCCAACAAATTGAACTTTGTTTTTTTTCCTATTTTTTCAACTAATTTGCAATCAATTTCTTTTCTAATTTTAACTTGTTATTTTCACATTTTTGCGGCCGAAATTGTTAATTCGTATTTTTCGGCCAATTTTCACATTTTTTGTGACGGGGTCATAAATACCAAGATTGCTAGTAGTGACTTCTTGCCTTCTCTATCTTATATGCTTTTTATTTGAATCAAGATATACACACTTAGGCTGGAGGGTGTGGGGGTGTCACCCCCGCCAACTCAACAACAATAGCGTCCCGGGGCGCTATATGACCACACCGTCCGAATTAAAAGGGGGACGCTATAGGAGGGGCTCCATCATGGTAAAGATTGAGAAGGGGCGCTATAGAGGGGCCCACACTACAAGAATGGTACACATTTAGCGGCGACACCTTTAGCGGCGCCTGTCGCCGCTATTGGTCGATCCGCGTCAAACACATTCCCCAGCCGTTGATCAGTATTCTGATCTAATGGTTGGGGATTCAAGAAGCAATACCGGCGACAGGAAACGATTAATAGCGGCGACACTGGGTCTCCGCTAAAGGTTTGTGTAAGACTTTAATCCCTAGCCACAGAAATCTTATCCTCTTTAACCCTAGTTAGCATATTACCGGCGACACATAAGTCAATAGCGGCGACATGTTGTCGCCGGTATTGATCTTTCCGTAAAAGCACCCACAGCGCCATTTTCTTCCCTCCTGCTTCATTTTCCCCCCAAAAATCAGCGAACCACCGCCGTAGAACCGCGTTTTTTGCCCAAATCGGTGAGTTTAACTTTGTTTTTCTTAAATCTCTTCTCTATTTTGTTATTTACATGTTATAGGCTTTAATCTTTGCTCGTTTTTGTGTATATTTGTGTTTATGGAAGAATATTCGGATCACCACCATCTCTTCTCCGGTCACCACCGAAACTTCTCCGGCACCACCTCGTCTCAGCGGTCTTAGTCTACTTGAAACCTGAAAAAACGGTTAGTTTTATATGTATTTTTTTTTAAGTTTAGAAATTCTATAATTTTTGGTTTAGGATGTAAATATGTTGGTGAAAATGTGTATGTTAGTATGTATAATTTTGACGATTTATGTTAGTATGTGTAATTCTAAAATGTGTATGTTAGTATGTATAATTTTTAGTTTAGGATGTAAATATGTTTAGAAATTGTATAATTTTTAGTTTAGGATGTAAATTGTATTATTTTTAGTTTAGAAATTGTATAATTTTTAGTTTAGGATGTAAATAAGTGTATGAATGAATGTATGTAGGTGTATGTTAGTATGTTGGTGAAAAATGTGTATGTTAGTATGTATGTTTGTATAAAGTATGCAAATGTGTATGTAAGGATGAATGTTTGTAGGTCAAATGTATAATGTAGGTGTATTTGAAAAAAATGAGTATATGAAAGTCTATTTATTTGTGTATGTAGGTGTATGTAAGCATGTATGTGGGTATGTAAAGTGTATGAATGAATGTATTTATGTAGGTGTATGTTAGTATGTTGGTGAAAAATGTGTATGTTAGTATGTATGTTTGTATAAAGTATGCAAATGTGTATATAAGGATGAATATTTGTGTTTAGGTTTTAAAACATTTATATTTAAATTTGACAAATATATATTAGTTAGGAAATGCCCTCTTTATATTAAAATCATCATTTAAAACATAACGAACATAGAAAATACCCGCCAAAATTGAAATCATCATTTCAAACATAACGAGCTAAGAAAACACCCAATCGAAATTGAAATCATGATTTAAAACATATATAACATTCTGCCCAAAATTTAAAACAATCATTAAGAACATAACTAGCTTAAAAAATTGTGCCCGTGTTTGAATTAATCATTTTAAACATAGCGAGCTTAGAAATACCCGCCCGAAATTGATTTAGAAATTAATTTCGGGTTGTCCCCGTTTATCTTGGGACTGCTTTTTGAATACTTTATCTCATTTAGGATGTGAATGTGTATTACATGATTGTTTGTTTAAGAAGGATTCGGTTATCATTTTCTCTTTGCTCCTCGGGTATATATATCATTACATATATACTTGGGAGCTAAGAGGAAATGCTGCCGAATTTTTATTAAACAGACAATCATGTAATACACATTCACTTATGAGATAAAGTGTTCAAAAAGTGGGTTTAGCAGCCTACCCTTGTCTTGTTAATCCTAAATTAGATTTTCTTTCAGTTGCATAATGCCTATCGATAAAAGTTGGATTGATTCCCCACGCCATTCACCTCACTACAAGCAAGGACTCGAGTTATTTATCGAGATGTGTGAAAGAGTGATAAAAAACCACAATGAAGTTAGATGTCCGTGTACCAAATGTAAAAATTCCGGCTTAAAAACTATGGCAGAAATGAAATACCATTTGCGTATTAACAGTTTTTCGAAGGAATACACGAAGTGGACCTATCACAGGGCCACGACTCCAATTGCAGAAGTAAACGATGTTGCGCCACAAGACGGTATGGTAAACGTTATTGAAGACATTAGGGGGGAGCGTATGGAAGAAGATACATACCTTAACCAAGAGAACTCGAATGGAGATAGTAGCGGTGTTGTTGATGATTTTGAAGACCTGGTAAAGGAAGCTGAAACAGAATTATATCCTGGTTGTACCAAGTTTTCTTCTATCGACTTTTTAGCAAAGCTTTTGAATATAAAGGATACGTACCATTTTCAAAATGAAGGAGTAGATCGACTCCTCTCGTTGTTGCGAGAGTCAATGCCAGAAGGCAACAAGATTCCCCATTCGTATTATGTAGCTAAGAAGACATTTAAGAAGATTGGTTTGGCATATGAGATGATAGATGTGTGCACAAATGATTGTGCTCTCTTTTGGAAAGAAAACGAGTCCTTGCAAAATTGTCCCGTTTGTATTGAGAGTCGATGGGTCGATAAAGACACAAAAGGCACGAAGGTGGCTCGTAAGGTGTTACGATACTTTCCTTTGACGCCTAGACTACGACGTTTGTATTGTTCAAGGCACACAGCGAAAGATATGATATGGCATAGTACCGGACGATCGGAAGATGGGACTATGCGTCATCCAGTTGATGGATCTGCATGGCAAGACTTTGATAAAAAGTACCCAAACTTCGCGATAGAGCCACGAAATGTTCGCTTAGGGCTTGCAGCTGACGGTTTTAATCCCTTTAACAACGGTAGTGGATCCCCGACTCATAGCACGTGGCCGGTTATACTCACCACATATAATCTGCCTCCCTGGCTATGCATGCGAGAGTCCACATTCATGTTGACCTTGTTGATTCCTGGCCCTAAATCACCGGGGAAAGACATGGACGTTTTCCTTAGACCGTTAGTGGATGAGCTTAAGAAATTGTGTCAGACAGGTGTACGTACTAAAGACGCAGCAACAAACACATACTTCACAATGAAGGCGGCGTTGTTATGGACCATAAATGACTTTCCAGCCCGTAGTAGTCTACCAGGTTGGAGCGGACAAGGCTACATGGCATGCCCAACTTGTAACCAAGACACTCCTTCAATACGTGTAACTGGTAAATGTGCTTATGTTGGTCATCGCCGGTTCTTAGATGCCAACCATCCTTGGAGAACAAGTCTCGACTTTAACGGGAGACCCGAGACACGAGACCCTCCGAGACAGTTTAGCCCAGCTGACATAGAAGCTCAACTCGGTCGTTTAATTAATCGTCTACCAGGCAAGCATCCAGATTTTGGAGGTGGGAGGATAACCCGGTTAGATTTCGAGTTGAACTGGTCCAAAAGAAGCATATTTTTTGACCTTGAGTATTGGTCTTCTCTGCAGCTGAAACATAACTTAGATGTAATGCATATAGAGAAAAATGTGTGCGACAGCTTGCTCGGTACTCTTCTAATGAACGATAAGAGCAAAGACACGCCAAATGCGCGGTCCGACTTGGAAAAACTAAACATTCGGCCGTCACAATGGCTGAAACAATCGGGTGGCAAATTCTTAAGTCCCCACCCAAAGTACTCATTCAAGTCCGATGATCGAAAACTTTTTTGTCAGTTTATAAAAAATGTTAAATTACCAGATGGATTTGGATCTAATATCAGTAAGAGGGTGACAGATAACAATGCTAACATTACCGGGTTGAAATCTCATGACTGTCATATCCTCATGCAACGTTTGATACCGATTGGGGTTAGAGGGCTTTTGACTAAAGATACATCTACACCAATAGTAGACCTTTGTATGTTCTTTAAGCAACTTTGCTCTAGAACACTATCGGTGGATGATATGAAGAAAGCAAAGGATGACATTGTTACCATCTTATGCAAGTTAGAGATGATCTATCCACCTGCGTTTTTTGACATTATGGTTCATTTACTTGTGCATTTACCTGATGAAGCGATTGCGGGAGGTCCAGTATCTTTTAGATGGATGTATCCATTTGAAAGGTACATGAAAAAACTAAAGAACTATGTCAAAAACCCAGCAAGGCCTGAAGGTTGTATAGCTGAACGTTATGTGTTTGAAGAAGCTCTAACATTTTGTTCAATGTACCTTAAAGATGTTCAGACTAAGTTCAATCGCCCAGATAGAAACTATGATGTCGTTGAAAAAAGAAAGTTATGGGTGTTTGAGTCCAAATGTCGTCCTGTTGGCGCAACAAAGGACAAATATCTATCATTCATCGAAAAAAGCAAGATGGAATGGTTTGTCCTCGAAAACTGCGCAGAAGTTGGGGAGTACATGAAGTGAGTGCTTCTATCTTTAACTTTTCATAATCTGTTAATTGCTATTTTTCATACCTTTCTTATATTTGTCATCAATGTAGTGAATTCAAACATACACATCCCCAAGATGATCTTAAAACCAAATTTCCGGGATGGTTTCTCCATAAGGTATAATACATATATAACACTCATTACTCTACACTTGCTAGGTAATACATATATAACAAACATTATTACTCTATATTTGTTAGGTCCATTCGATGAAAACACAAAATTCTCCAGAATTCCACCCGGAGTTGTATGCTCTTTCAATTTGTGCGAAAATGACTGCATACACTTACACTGCTTGCATAGTCAACGGTGTTAGGTTTAAGACACTTGAACGTGATGCAAAATGCGCAACGCAAAACTCTGGGGTGGAAGTGGTTGGAGAGAACGGTGTGAAATTTTATGGCCAATTAGAAGAAATTATTGAGTTGCGTTATACAAATAATTATTCCACTGTCCTATTTCGGTGCAAGTGGTTTGATACTCAAAGGGATGTAAACCATGACAATAATATCACCAGTATAAGCACTGAACATGAATGGGACAAAGACGATCAACTCATATTTGCTTCGCAAGCCAAACAAGTGTTCTTCATCCAAGAAACATCTCGAAACCAAAAAAATAAACATAGGTGGGTAGTCGAAAATGTTAATCATCGAAAAATTTGGGATCGGCCATTAAGTGATGATGACCGCGTCAATAAGGTTCAAAATGTTGACAAAGGCTTAGAAGATAATGACGTTGTCGACAACAACTATTCATCTGACTGTCCACTTGTCATTGACTTGACCCAATACTTTCAAATCGGATCTTCTCATGTTACTGCGGGTGAGCCTTCAATTGAAGTTGATCCCCCAACGGCTACCGTCGATGAAGTGTTTGAGGTCGAGACTGATTGTGATGAGGTCGAGGCTGATTGTGATGAGGATGATCCCGATTATGTGGAGTCTGACTAAAAGAAAAGTTACTGTAATTTATATTGATTTGTAATTGATAAACACTTGTTTGAAATATTTATTTGAATTTGAGTTACACTTGTTGTACTTTCCCTTAATTTCTATTAGATACACATGCTGTAACATTTGTAACTTTATAGGGATTATGTTTTCGATATTGTTGATATTTGCTTATCTGATGGCTGATGTGGCCCCCTGGGGACATGGGGGTGACAGCGCTGGTGATCCACCGATTCCTCCTGGTGGATTTCGTGGCACACACGAGACAGACGGTAAGTCTTTTACTAAATTATTTTATAGTCCTTATATTTTATATATTATAAATGTTGTTACTAATTATTTTTGTTTTAATTGCAGCGGTTCCCCCGAAGAGGGTTAGGGGGAAAGCTAAAAACGAGAAACTTCGGCGTCTAGTAAAAGCGGGGGGGCCTGTATCGCTTACGTTTGACAGACAGGTCACGTTTACCCCTGTTGGTAAATCACGAGACATGTTTTCAAGGGAGGCCGGCATCTATATGTGGCGGACCATCCCGTTTGATAAAATTGGATGGGATAATGTTGAACAACATTACAAGGATGCCGTCATGAACCACTTACGGGTAAATAAGTTATCAAATATTTAAGCACATGCAAATCTAATTTATATATGATATTTTAACTTTTTTATTTAATTTGTAGGAAAATTTCAATTTTGATGAAGTGGAACGTGATATAGAGGCCAAAAACTTGAAGGGTGGTATTAGGAGTGTGCTTATGAAGCGGTACAATGACCGCAAGTATGAAGCTAGACAATTATTTGATAGCGAGGGAGGTTACGATGATCTTGAGAGTGCAAGGGCATACCATCCCAAGGATATGCCCTATGAAAACTGGTTGAGAACCATCGAAGGTTTCCGGCAAGAACAATATATTAAAAAAAGCAAGGCCAACACACTAGTACGCGAGAAACAACAATTCCCATACCGTGGGGGGACATCGTCGTACGGTAGCACCGCCTATAAAAATGTAATGTTTTATGTATGTGTGCGTGTGTGTAAGCTTTTGTTTATTTAATGTCTAATCTAAGTTTAATGTTAAACAGGATATGGATTGGGTACCTACTTATGCTAAAACCCACACGGACAATCAAGGGAATTGGGTTGATCCGGTTGCTGAACAAAATTACGTAAGTATTTCTTTTAAGTATTATTTTCTATAACAAATATATATATATATATATATATATATATATATTTAATCATCTTCGTAAAATACAGCGGAACATACAACAGGCCACAAGTGAATGGAGCGGTGAGGGTCCGCCAATTGCCCCGTATCAGGAAGCATTGGGTGAGCGGCGAGGATGGTACCGCGGGATGGGGCCTAAACCTTCTTCCAACATGTCCTCGCACTCGTCATCTAACATGTCGTCTTCGCAAGCTCGGACGCAAGAACCCTTTTCCGAGGTAAACTACGCAATTTATAAAATGACAAACGAACGCATGTTTCCTTGTTAAATATATGTTGGTAGCGTTAATTAATATGCTAATATACGTTTTGCTATCTATTATTGTAGGATTTTGTTAACAGCCTGTTTCAAACCCCGTCATTTTTTAACCAACTTAACAACTATCTTGCTTCACAAGGAAAAGGAAAGTCAAAAGACTACGATTCTGACAACTTATTCGATAATGAATCCGACGATGAAGCCAACGATAACGATAACGATGAGTGACTTGTTTTTAATGTATGATTTAGATTTAAACGTTGTAGGATTATAATGTACGACTTAAACGTAGTTTTTAATTATATTACCTTTAGTATATGTTCGTGGCGTATGTTTGTGTTGTTTGAAATAGCAGGTTTTGTTTGTTCGGCCGAAAAAAGCGGCTGGGTGCTGTAAATACAGCAGCTGTATTAAAAAAAAAAGACTTTTAGCGGCGACATGTGTCGCCGCTATTGACATACAACCTTTAGCGACTAAGTTCAATACCGGCGACCCTTTAGCGAAGACATTTGTCGTCGCTAAAGGTCCAAGATCAATACCGGCGAAGATTAGTTTTACCGACGACAGGGGACCAATACCGGCCAATCAATACCGGCGACACATTACCGGCGACGTGTCGCCGCTAAAAGTCAATACCGGCGACAGTCAATACCGGCGACGACTGTCGTCGCTAAAGGCGGCCTGTTCTTGGAGTGCCACTTGATTTAAACCAATGAATTTTTTTTTAATTTTTTTTAATAGGGGGTTCCATCCACACCATGCAAATTAAAGAGGGCTCCATGGCTGAGGTAGATCCTAGGTGACGATGACGTGGCCTGATAAAGCCCTTAGGGGGCTCCAACCACACCCTCGAGCCTTATATGAATAAGGCTTCAGGCGCCAATGAGCCGCCCATGCGTTTTTCATGTTCCATTGAATCGCTATTAATTATGATTTCCAAAATTGAATGTACGTTGTTCTAGCATTTACAATTACATAAAGAGTTACATCTTTAGTTGATTGTAATATCAACACATTACCAGATGGTTTGTATTCTAACAGACAACGATATCAAGATGTGTTTGAAATGTGTACCTACTCATAATCAAGCCCTATGATTGACAAATGATATAGATTTAAATTTAAACTAGGATTTTAAAGAGTGAATATTAACCCTTAAAAAAATCCCATGCACTAACATGCTCCCCAAGAAAACTTATTCTCCTAGCAATACGTCACTCTTCACCAATAACAAAAATATCCTCATAGTGGATAACATCAATCATGTTAAATGCATAAACTTTCTTTGATTAAACATAACTTAATTAATAAGTTGCGATTTTTTTTCTATCAAATGGAAACACTATTCTATACCTTTGACACATGTTTATAATTACATTTATTTAGTTGAGAAATTAGTTGGAGAGCACTTTACATATACAATAAGCTAGTAAAGTATACGTTATGGTTTTGAGTTTTAGGGTTTTTGTGGAAGTTAGTGACGTGAAGTAAAACCAGATTAATTTAATTATATGTAATTATCTTAATTTATTATTGTTAATTGTGAATTTGGAATTGTTGTCAAGTGGATTTTGAACGGCCTATAACTGAGATGCATGACCCGAAATGGAATGTCAAAAACATATCTACTATATGGATCGATGTGGCGTGTAAAAACTTAAGATTTACTTGTATAGGGTCCGGTAATAATTGTTAGGAGTAGTGGCAAAGCTTGACAATGAAGACGGGGGGAGGGGGGTCGAAAACATATATACCCAAAAAATTCTATAGAACCAGGGGGTCGAAAATGTATATACCCAAAAATTTATATACGAAAACTACATATATAACACTACTGAGCGAAAAGTTCGGGAGGTCCTCCCCCCCCCCCCCCCCCCAGGCCCCTCTTAAGTTGCGCCACTAGTTAGGAGTTAAAAGTAATAAATAAATGGTTGACGTCATTTCAAAACTTTAAAAAAAACTAACTTCAAGAACTTTTAACAACCAATTATTTTATTTACTATTTAAGAGAAGTTTTGTAATTTATTGTAGGAAATTTTATGATTAGATATATGTAATAACCAATATACATCACAAAATTACTTATAAAAATATGATAAAACCACCCTTAAATAATATTAAATACATAAAAATAAATAAAAAGAATTGTATGGTTATTGATTGTTAAGAGTTCTTGAAGTTCTTCAAATTTTTAGGATTATGAAATGATCTTGACCTATAAATATACGTATCCGAGTTTTGTTATAAAACAAAGAGTAGATTGTCAATTTCATTCATGTGGTTTGGTCACTTTCATCCAATAATATTTTCTTATATAAAGGTTAAGATCGAATGGGTTTTATTAATATTTTTATTATTATATATTATATTTCAATTTATATAAAGATTTTATAAAAAAGGATATTTTGTAATTGAACAAAAAGTTAACTGAATTTTAGATGGGTTTAACAAATTGGATAAAAACAAGAAGATTTGAAAACCTCGGGACTGATGTGTGCAAAATGCAACATATAAATTACATCAATTGTGACATAAAACTAACCATTTTTTAGTACTAATGTTGGAAAAAGTATGTTTTTGTTTTCCTTTTGTATTTTCAGGATTAAATGAGCTCAAATTAACAAAAGAAGCAAAAAGGCAGCTAAATCTAACATAAATACAAGAAAAGGAACAAACGTGACATGCCCAACCCCACGACAGCATCTTCCCAAGAAAAACAAGAAAACAGAAGGCTGAACATGCCCCGTGTTCAGTGAACACGGGGGCGTGCCCAAGTGCCAGCATAAAAGACAAAGCTATAGAAGCTTCTATCGCCCACCACGGGGCCGTGCTCATCGGACATGGGGTCGTGGTCAACTATAAGATTCGCATAATCCAGACAAATCTTGATAGTACAGATATGCTTCTGCACACGGGGGCGTGCCCAGCGACACGGGGGCGTGGTCAACTAATGCAGACAAACTGCAATTAATGAAGACAGAGAAGAGGATGGACATGGGGCCGTGCCCAATGGACACAGGGTCGTGCCCGAGCTTCTGTTCAACCTATAAATAGGAGTGCTTGGCTCAAGCTCAAGCCATCCCTTGGCACACCACCTCTCTCACACTTCACCCACCACCCACCACCACCATAACACCATCATCCACCACCATCATCCATTGTCCATCATAGAGTGTGTGAGTCGTCTCGGGATCCAAGATTGATCGTAAGAGTTCTTGACAATCAAGGTCATGTCTGCCTAAGTCTCTTATATCACTTGGTGAAGACAAAGTGTCTAGTGTAATACTTTTTATTTTTAATATTTTCGCACTTTTTACTTGGTTATGTATTAATGACTTTAATAACTAGTTTCTTATGTTGAAGGTGATTTTTCCTTATCGTTTGTTCGTGGTGTCTTGGTATTATTTTACTCTCTATATAAAATAAAAGATTTTCACCATTCATATCTTCACGGTCTATATGGAGGTATGTTGGCTACCTTGTCGGGGGTTAAGGGAACGGTTTGGTAAGAGTTTTGCCTTGTTCAGTGTATAGATCCTGCAAGGACCTGGGTCAAATTTAGTAGGACCTCCTTCAATACTTAACGGTATTGGATGGCGGGGGTCCAAACTTTTTGATCCCCTCATATGTAAGCTACTATTAATACTTTAACCCGGCTACTTAGGACTGTATCCCTGCTGACTCAGACTACTTAGCCGAGGGTAACGTCACCTTCAAAAGAGGGGCCTACCATAATATGCATTAATAACAAAATTAATTATCTTTCAATAATCCGACCATTTAGGATTGTATACTTGCTGACTCAAACTACTGGGTTGAGGGTAACGTCACCTTCAAAAGAGGGGCCTACTACAATAACTACGATAATCTCTTAAAAAGTGCAAAAGTGCGGAAATAATCAAAAGTTACACTAAACACGAGTCGGAGCCAAGTGATTCATCTTGTCTATCTGTTTTTTATTTTTATTTTATTTTCAGCATTTTAGTTAGTTTTTATTTTTCTAGTTTAAAACCTTTTTCTAAACTTTTGATTTGATTAGACGTTGAGGATAAACCGGTACTAAAAGCTCTTGTGTCCTTGGACGACCTCGGTATCTTACCAACACTATACTACGCTCACGATGGGTGCACTTGCCCATATGTGTGTCTAATGTTAGTAAATATCGTGTTTTATAAATTTAAAATTTGGTTAAAGAAAGTGTAAAAGGGCTTAAAATATACTTAAACTTATATACACACTTCACACGCATCAGGACTCATATGCCAAAAAAAAACCTTTGGTATGAAAATAGTAAAAGTGACTAAACCATAAAGACGAAAATGACAATTTACTGTAAAACAAGACAAAAGGTTAAACAAGCAAACACATATACAAAATAGAATTTTACTTGTAACTGAGTTATTGGTAGAGTTTAAGAAGGTAGGATGAAATAAAAAGTTTCCTTTATCCAAGAGGATAAGTATGTTGCTCCAATTAAAACTCCCAGTTCTAGAGAATATTCAAAAGGTTATGAATAGTATTTATGTTGACGATTCACAGGCGGACCCAATTAGTATGAACCGGGGTTTTTAAGCGTCCGAATAACTTTTCAAAATTCGTATGTTAGTTATACTACCAAGATAAAACTTAATGAGTTATTAGTGAAATGTCTTTCTTGAGCAAACCTTTCAAAGCATGCCATATAGTTTTGGTTTATCTTCTTTGATAATTTCCTTAAAATAACTTATAGTACTATTAAAAACTAGTATTTATACCAAAATTAAAGTCAGCTTTTACCTTTGTAAAACCTTACCATCTTTATACCTAAATTAACAAACATATGATGATAAATAATAAAAATACTAAACACACTCCTTCTAGTACCTACAAAGATCCTTTTAACTCAATTTTTTTAAGCATCACCAACTACGTTTTAGCGACGAACACATGCATTCGTTGAAAAACCCTCGGTAGTAATCCATCAGTGATAGCTTGTCTAAAACCCTTCGGTGATAAAGCAAATCCACCATTGATAGTCCGTTGGAAACCCTTAATAGTGAACTATCTTGCCAACGGTAATCAATTTAGTACAATCAATAATAGACAACTTTCTAGTAATTTGAGTGTATAATATGTTGGGTTTAAAGTCCTTTTGTTTATTGGGATTGGTGAAGGATTAGAAGACTTTGGGCCTATTTTGATTCATGGTTGTTTTCTTGGGGCCTTAATTATAAACCCTAATCACATCTCTATACATACATATGTCATTGTATTGTGATCTTCTTTTTGAGCATAATAAAAATTGCATCCGGTGGACATAGGATTAATATCGAATCTGAACCATGTAAAATTGTTGTGTTCTTCTTGGTTTGATTTTTTTTTTTTTGCATGTTAATTAAGTTGTGATTCTTGTGTTAGTTCTAACGCCAATTGATTCTTAACAAGTAATATCAAAGCTTCAGGCGTGTATTACTTGATCTTCCTTGTGTTCTCTTAAAGATCGTGCATAAGTACTCATGACACATGGTTTATTCTAGTGTTCCAGGATGTATAGAAGGTTGGTGATTCATGTCGAAGATCGAAGGTTAGATTTTTAGTTGTTTTGTGCTGACGTGTTGGTTTCAATTATAAATAGTCGGGATAACCCTAGGAACTAAAAATTTTTATATTCAAGACCTGTAAGACACCGCTAGGTATTTTCAAAAGCCTTTGTTTGTTGTTTAACTTAGCCACCGCTAAGTTGTGATTTTCAGTCATTGTTTTTGTTGTTACAATTGAAGCGCTATTTGCGATTAGGGTTTTGGTCGAGGTAATTAATCGGTTATTTGGGGTAGGAGGTTTGATCGTGATTGGGTACCGAGTTGAAACTCTTTGAGCCGCTGAGGATTTTGTGAAAAAGTCTTGAAATTGTTAGGTTAAAGGTTAGCATTATGTGTTTTCAAGTTCATATTGATTGTTTATTATCAATTATGTTGGGAACCGTATTTTTTTGTAAAAATCAGTTGGGTTTGGGTTAAATTTGTTTATGAGTTTAGTGCAGGAGCAAATTGGTCAATTGACAGTGTTCGGTAGACCAATCGCTAAGTTTAGGCCCATGTCATTGATGTGTCTGTTCACTATCTTTGATTTGCTTCTTGATTATTGTGTGAGATGGATGAACACAAGTTTGTGATTGTATTGGACCTACAAAAGAACAGATGATATTCAAATGCCAAAATATTACCTTCTAATCAAGAAATAAAAAGTTGATGAAGCATTCTCCTCCTAAAAATAGTGAATCTTGAACACTAATCAGAACATCTGCGGAAGACATTTAAAGATCTGTTTGAAGCCTTGGAACCACTGTTGAAGAAGAAGAAACCAATGATTCAAGGCCAAATATTTATTGAAGCAAAACAATGATTATGAAGACCAAACATCTGTTGTGGCCAAACAGACGTTTAATACAAGCCAACAACAATTGTGAAGAACAGAGGTTTATTCAATGTAACATTATTTAGCTTAGAACAGATGTCTGATATATTCCCGCAGAGATTTTTGCTAACATTTGTGGAATTTTTTTTGTTAGGAATGTTAGATGTCACTATGTAACGCCCACTTTTTCACTTTTGACAATTAACGTAAACTTCATACAAATTTCTGAAAAATTTTGACATGACCCATTCGTAAAGTAAGCGATTTCCTGCTTTTTAACAAAATCATTCAAAATACATTCTACGACACTTTTCAAAGGATACTAAAATTAAGACCATACACATTTTACCAAAACATTCTATCTGAAGTATCCAAAATAAAGTTTAAACTTCAAACTACTACGATCATCCTAAATACTGGTTTTACATTTACATTAACAAAATGATTTTGACCCATTTCAAAAGATATCTTGAACCAGAAGCGCATAATAGTCGACATTGTGTGTGTTCGGTCCGGGTGCGCCGCAATTAAGCATGAAATTTACCTATCATTCATAACAACAAAACGTTTGTTAGTTTGTAATACATAACAATTCAAACCCTTTAATTACCTAACATTATTCGACCCATTAACATGACATATTACTTTACTAACACCATTACTTCCATTCGGAAACATCCAACATACCGCTTTCCTACTCACTTGTAATGAATCGCTACATACCATATCTTTCAATATACTTACATCATTTAACCCGTTATGGACAAGTCGATTTCTAAACATTTCAACAATCGTTCCACCTATCATTCCAAACCATTTAGACGGGTCATTCCATATTCACTACATCATCCTCTTTTGAACATTTCTCATTGTAAACTCATAGCATCTAATCAATCATGATTCATAATGGAAATTTACATTAAACTCATAGTACCAAAAATTATTAATCATGAGTCTACAAATAGAGTACATAAAGTTCATATGAACTTACCGTGATCCTGAGCTCCTTGTGCTTTGGAGTGACTCGCTCCTTCTTCCTTCTTATTTCCTGAACATCATAACTTTATTCACTTAGCTCCCATTACTTTCACATTCTTTATTATCCAATACGATATTTACAGTTTACATACATTCCCGCTATGATTACACCTCATCAATTTAGCGAATTTTCATACAAAATCATATCTAAATTCATTTAGACATTTCATCAAACACATGGTGGGCATACTATCTATAAGGCATTATATACAAATAGTTATAGCATGTCCATCCTATCTCATCAATGGTTAATCATAATCTTTCATAACAATAATCATTACCCTAATCCATAACTTACTATTTTGACTATGAACAAATGGTTCCAAATCAATTATTCATAACAATTTCATCAATCAACAATCAAATTAACATATAAAACTTCACAATTGTTAAACATTACTTGACATGCAAGTGGGTTTTGCCCTAATCATGCTTATATTCGAAATTTAGCATCTATTGATGTCTAGACCTTCATAGCAACCATTAATCATACTGAATGTTGTATTACATTCACGAATTACACAAAACCCACATAATCAAACATCATCAAATCACAATTTTTCACTTACTTGAGATCAAGAACACTTAGATAATCAGGATTCTTAGTTCATGTATTCGATTCTTCATTAATCTGGCTTTCAATTGATGGGATTTTGTGATTTAGGGTTTTGAGAGGGAAGGAGTTCTCCCCCCTGGATCCTCACGATCGCACACACACACACACCAGACTAGTCTCGTTTTTTTTTTCGTCATGTTTTAATACCATATTTACATATCTAGTCCATCATCTTTTAATCCTCATTCACTTTAGTCATTTACCTTTTAACTTAACCATCATTCTTTTACTAATTTTTTTTTTTTTTGACATAATTCTATATATTTTCCATTTAAAACATCACTACCATTATACTTTTAGGTCATATGAGAATTTGGGGTGTTACACACTATCAGGGTGATGTAAGCTAATTGCAAACAGAGCTTTCGTACTTGTATAAATAGATCTCATGTGTTAAAGATCTATTTTATCACACACATTCCTTTTGTACGAACAACAAAATTAGTGATCAGTCTAAGGGGTAGTTTGTAAAATCATTATACTGTAATTGAAATAATTTGAAATTCAATAGAAGAGGTTTTGATATAACTTCATACTTTTTGTTTATCTTATTTGCATTACAATTTACAAATTGTTTGTTCTTTATTATTTAAACTTACAAGTATAACAAACTCAGATCCAACAGATTGGAAAGTTTGATGATTCAAACTCCAGTCAGTGGAAAACATATAGATGAATTGCTTAGTCAAACGAATTTGGATATGGTACTAGAGAAGAAACCAGAGAAAATGGAAAAAGCAAAGGAATATATTTGGAACTCAGAAGACAAGAAGGCCAGAGGGCTATTACATTGGCTTTGATGAGGAGCGTCACTTTTAAAATAATTCATGAAACCACGGCTCGTGGTTAGGGCTGTAAACGAACCGAACGTTCAGCGAATAGTTCGTGAACCGTTCGGCAGGAAGTTCATTTATGTTCGTTCGATTAGCTTAATGAACGAACACGAACAAAATA
>JARYGA010042078.1:0-24131 GCA_030545235.1 Helianthus tuberosus | reverse complement strand
ACGAAAATACAAACTAAAACTAAACTATTTATAGACTTCAATGGGTGCGAGTGTAGAGTCGTGTCCTTTCACGAATAGCCACGTCTCTAAAAACATGTGGTTGAGAATGATTCTGAAGAGTTGCGTCTCTTGATCCAAAAGTCGCGTCCCTTTGTCTCTGATGTATTGCCGCCCTTGTTGAATAGACGTGACCCTGCTTCACAATAGACGTGACCATGCCTTACAATTAACATGATCATGCGTTCTAATTAACATGACCATGCCTTGATACTGTCTGCCGAAATCAACCAGATGCGACTTCAAGGGTGTCGCAACCCTTGAGGGTGTTGGTTGTCAAGTTTCATCTTGACACTTTCAGCCCTTGAACTTTATAACCGCCGTGTAACCGCCGTCTAAATAACTTTAAACTAGTGCATAATCAACCCTTGCACTTCTAGTCAAACTTTGATCACACAATTAAGGACAACATGAATTACCTAGTATCACAACTAGGGTTAAAACATGGCTCCACATCTGTTTTAATTGTGATACCTGGATTAAACTTTATCAATTCTTCACAATAGCTTCTTAACAAACTGTAGGTCCCTCGGAGGTTGAGGTTTAACCTATTCCTTGTTATGTCTAACACACTAGCAAGTGCGGAATCCAAGCTAGCATGCAAACCGAGATAGAACAAGCACAAACACAACACACAAACTTCACCGATTAACACCACTTGTATTAATGCGTATGAAAGGTTCGGTTACAGCACAAGGTTTACAAATGTATTCTGTAAACTCTCTCTCTCGTGTGTGTTCTCTCTATTTTCTGCTCTGAGTGTTCTCTAATGTCTGACCTATGAAGTGAACACAACACATGGGTATTTATACCCGAACACAGCATGTCTGGTCGAAGGATCAGACAGACTGATCGTAAGATCATCTGTTGACCAGGAACCTATCGAAGGATCACATATACCACGAAGGATGATATCCTTCGTGGTCTATCCTTCGAAGGTTATCTTTCGAGCTCATCGAAGGATATAAACAATCCTTCGATGACACATCCTTCGACACAGCCATATTACAACCATTGTTCGAACTGTTTGGCCAAGTCAAACTAGAGGATGGTTGACTTGGTCAAACTTACAGTACTAACAAAGACATCGTTTTGAATCAAGACGAAATACAGACAAAGTACAGACACAAGTGCACCAACAAACTCCCCCTTGGCTGTAGCTTTGTCTGGCTGTAGCTTTGTCTCGATCTTTGTGACTTCAAGTCTTTGACATCCTTTCAAGTCTTCAATGTCGGAGGATCTTTAAAGTCTTCACGTCTTGAAAGCAGAAAGTGTATCAACAAACTCCCCGTTTCATGTAGGAAGTGTGTTGACAAACTCCCCCTTGAGTTATGCTCGTGGAAGTCTTGATCTTTATGAATTGAGATCCTTGTGGTGTTGATGATGGCAGCGGCAACTCGATCATCTTCATCATTTGAGTATTAAAATCTTTTTGGCTTTTAGAAAGTTTATATTAAAACACACCTAAAATCTTTTTGGTATTTTTTGAATATTTCAAATGTAAAGACTGAAAGCAGTAAATAAATATATACAAAGATGCGAAAAATGAAAGCATTAAATAAATATTTACAGACATTCTTTTTGCGAGTTTCGAGGGTAAGAGAATCATATCAGTGTACGGTCATGTCAAAACACTCTTGTTGTTCAATTAATTAACATTAAGATAAGCATCCTATAACAATTATCGGTATTGTTGTCCACTTAAGCTCAACTTATCAGATGTAATCATGGCGAGGGGATACGTTAAGGTATGATTTATACTTACCGACCGGTGTTCATCCACATCACGACACATTCCCGTATCAATGTATGCACGAGGGTTCATCTTACCGGTGAGTATACCGATTATCATCTGTTTGACCGTATATGATGTGAGATTCTCACTTATTTTGATTGAAAACAAGCCCTATGTGATAGAATCACTTATTGATGAGGAACTTGATTTTCATATGCATGAGGGCACAGGAGCAAGTCCGTGAACAGGTCAGTACTTTCATACAGCAGAGAGACGAACTTGACTCCCGGAAAGAATTTGTGATATTTTATCACTTATTTGTATGGACATGTGATTCTTGATCACTTATTGAGGTCGTATGCAATATGTACACGTATGTATAGTATCATGGAAGATCTAGACTTGCGTCCCCGTTATTTTTCGGTAAAAGATACAACCATGATACCCAGATGATAAGCAGCATAAAGACCGAATATCTCAGAACCTCGGCAATCTCTCAAACGAAATTTCGGTACTAAGACCATATGCCAATGAATGGTTCCCACCTGGTCTTCAGTCGATTTAAGTTTATATCACCCTGCACACTTTAAAATGATTGTGAGCCTACCGATACATCTTATATAGAGCTGCTTATCGTTTTTCATATAAGGTTTAAAGAGGTTTGGTTAGACCACTGATGTACTATCATTTTCTCTTTTGCTCGCCAGGAAACTCATTTTTGTTTTTCTATTGTTTTTGTGTTTTTGAAATTTTTCGATGTTTTTGGATTTTCAAATTTTGGATTTACTCCCCCTAAGATCAACAAACTAAGATAAATTAAAACACAAAGGTATTTACAAAAATGATTTTCCCATGTTGGTTTTACTCTTGCTTGACCTTAATGCCGTTTACCAATAATAAATAGTCAAATCTTGATTTGTCAAATGCTTTGGTAAAAAGGTCGGCACGTTGGTCATCGGTGTGGACATAAGCAACATCGATTAGCCTCTTCTCAAAGCAATCACGTATGAAGTGATACTTAATTTCGATGTGCTTAGACTTTGAATGCTGCACAGGATTTCTAGTGATCTGTAAGGCAGCAGAATTATCAACGTAAATAGGAGTAGTTAGGAATTCAAAACCGTAGTCGCGCATTTGTTGTTGGATCCATAGGACTTGGGAGCAACAACTTGAGGCAGCAATGTATTCAGCTTCGCATGTTGATGTAGCGACGCACGTCTGCTTCTTGCACTGCCATGTGACTAGGCGATTTCCCAAAAACTGACATCCAGCCGTTGTGGATTTGCCGTCGATTTTGCATCCGCCAAAATCAGAATCACTGAACGCGATCAAGTCAAAGTTATTATCCCTAGGGTACCATAGACCGGTGTCAGGGTAACCCTTCAAATAACGAAAAATCCTTTTTACAGCTGCAAGATGTGAGGCCTTCGGGTTGACTTGATATCTGGCAAGCAGGCACGTTGGGTACATTATATCTGGTCTTGATGCTGTGAGGTACATAAGAGATCCGATCATCGCGCGGTAGTATGAAGGGCTAACAGCTTCACCCTTCAAGTCTGGAGTAATTCCGTGATTTTGCGGCAATGGGGTACCGATGGGCGTTGCATCTGACATCTGGAACCGGCTCAAGATGTCACCAACATATTTAGTCTGATGGATGAATATCCCAGACTCGGTTTGTTGTACTTGTAGGCCCAAAAAGAAAGTCATTTCCCCCATAGCACTCATCTCGAATTTATCCTGCATAATGCGCTCGAAATTCCTACACAAAACATCATTAGTAGAACCAAATATAATATCATCAACGTATACCTGTACCAGTAGAAGATCTCCATCTTGTTCTTTGATGAATAGAGTACAATCGATAAGACCTCTGCGAAATCCATTCTCCAGCAGATAATTAGATAAGGTTGCGTACCAGGCTCGAGGTGCTTGATGTAGACCATATAGAGCTTTGTTGAGCAACCAAACCCGATCGGGATGGATAGGATCTTCAAAACCTGGAGGCTGTTCGACGTACACCTCTTCTTCCACCACACCATGTAAGAATGCACTTTTCACGTCCATCTGGTATACCTTGAAACCTTTGAATGAGGCATAAGCCAGAAAGATCCGAATTGCTTCTAGACGTGCAACAGGTGCATACACTTCGTTGTAGTCGATCCCTTCTATCTGACGAAAACCTTGAACGACTAGCCTTGCTTTGTTTCGAATAACGATTCCACGGTCATCCTTTTTGCATTTAAACACCCAACGGGTACCAATCTTCTTGTATCCAGCAGGTTTCTCTACGAGTTTCCAGACACCTAGCTTCTGGAATTGTTGCAGTTCTTCCTGCATTGCTTCAACCCAAGAGCTATCTTTCAAAGCATCTTTCCAAGTTCTTGGCTCTTCCTGTGAGACATAACACGCGAAAGACCAATCATTTTGTTGACCAGATTCTCGGATAGTTGCATACAAGCCTGCATTGTTGTTGTTTCGCAACATGTTTCTTGTTTGAACGCCACTCTGTACATTTCCAATGATGTTTTGTTGAGGATGGGTATTGTGAATCCTTGTTTCTGGATTATCTTGAACTGGAATGTTTGTACCCAGATTGTTGAGATTGAGATCAACAATCAATTCAAGGCCCGGAATTGACGAAGAGGATGATGCAGCAGCTTCAGCTGTTCTAGGGACATCCACTGGAGGTGTACCCTCTGAAGTACCATGTACTGCTGTTGGAGCTTCTTGATCTGCATCGAGAAATTCATCATCCTCTGAAGATTCGTTCAATTCGGTAGCATCGTGAAAATCCTCATTGTCGAGAGCATTATTGTTCACCGAAGATGGTTCTTGATTGACAATAATTGGACGAACCAACGGTGAATCTGTTGCGTTGTCACTCTCGAAAAACATCCTTGCTGCAGCATTTTCTTCAACTGCTTCAACATTGATCGATTTGAAAAAGTCATCGTACTCAAACATCCAAGGCTGACCAGGATTTCTGACTGGTAAAGTGTGCCTTTGTACTCTGACTTCAGACCATTCCTCGACCCTTTTAGTCTCTAGATTCCAGACTCTTAAGTTAGGGGTGGAATACCCAAGAAAGTATCCTTCAATGGCTCTTGCCCCAAACTTTCCATTAGGATCGATTATTGTGCACGGAGCTCCAAAAGGTTCAAGATATGACAAATCTGGTTTCCGTTTGTTAATAAGATCAAAGCAGGTCTTGTTGTGCCTTTTGACTGTAAGGACTCGATTCAACGTGTAACATGCAGAGGACACAGCTTCAGTCCAGAATGGAATGGGCAGCTGCGATTCTACCAACATAGTCCTAGCAGTCTCGATCAATGTGCGGTTCTTACGTTCAGCGACGCCATTCTGTTGAGGAGTATAAGCTGCACTAAATTCGTGAAGAATGCCTTTTGAAGTGCAAAACTCCGCCATGGCATGATTTTTAAATTCAGTACCATTGTCGCTACGTATCCGCCTAACCTTCAAGTTATAGAGATTCTCAATCTGAATGATCAAGTTTTTGATAATACCGAAGGTTTCACTCTTATGTGCCATGAACGCCACCCAAGAAAATCTTGAATAATCATCAGTTATCACGAGGCAGTATTGATCATTCCTAATGCTTTTGTGCTTGATAGGACCGAACAAATCCATGTGCAAACGTTCAAGAGGAACATCCACCGTGTTGACTTTCTTTGTAGGGTGTCGCTTCTTCGTTTGTTTTCCTTTCTGGCACGAGACACAGACATCTTGAAGATGGAAGTTTTTAAGAGGAACACCATTCACCAATTCATTTGACACCAAATGATTCATTTTGCGTAAGTGAATGTGACCCATTCGTCTGTGCCAAGAGATTGTGTCTTTTTCTGTGGCTTTGGAAACGAAACAAGTTGCTTGTGCAGACGTTGTGATAGCTTGGCTCATATCAAGGACATACAAATCATTTATCCTTGGAGCCGACAAGAGAATCCATTCTTTGGGAATTTTGAAGCCGGGTTTCAGCACATAACATCCAGTTGCATCAAAGTGTACTGAGAACTGCTTATCACAAATTTGAGAAACACTAAGAAGATTGTGATCAAGTTGTTGTACGAAGTTAATCTTATCAAAGCTAACAACCCCGTTGGAAATCATTCCTTCACCCGTAATATATCCGCCTTTATCTCCAGCAAAAGCAACATAACCTCCTCTAATAGATTTAACGTCGTAGAGAAGCTTCATGTCGCCTGTCATGTGCCTGGATGCCCCACTATCAACAATCCAATGACTACTGATAGTTCCTCCTGGAACACCCTGCACATGAACTCACATAATTAGTTGGAGATGGGGACCCAAGCCATTGTGGTCTTGGGTCTTCCATTTTCATCAACAACAATAACTTCTATTCTTTGATGATTTGAAAATTGTGATGGTCCCCCTGAATTTGTGGTTATTTTAGGTTTCCATGTCTGTTGAAATTTACCAGTTTGATTGTTTGAGAATTTAACTTCGTGATTGTTTGAAGTTTTTGAAAATTTTGAACTTTCTGGTTTAACTGGAACCGATTGTTTTTGAACCACTTCATTTTTAAGTGCCTTTTCAACCACCTTGACTTGTTGGCGTTTCTGTTTCTTTTCCCTTTCTCTTACAAGTCGGGGATCTTGTTTTACAGAAACCGATCGCTTTTGGTGACTGTGTTCACGGGGATCATCTTCTTTGGCTTTTAATTTATGAAGATACGAACAATTTCTGACAATGTGTCCAATGGTACCACATTCAAAACATGATCTTCGTTCAATAAACCCCGAAGTATCATGTGGTCGTCTTGCCGATGATGAACTTTGTGATCCCGAGGTACTAGGTTTTGAACTATTTTGTTCATTTCTTTTCATCACAGTTGCCTTTTTGACAAAATCTAAGTTAGATTGATTTTCAAATGTTGCAATTTTGTCCGTTCCCTTGGATTTCACAAAGTTCACATTCTTTTTCTTCTTCTGATTCGGCTTCCTTTGACCTTGAGCCGGTAATTTTCCTTTTGGTTTGGCATGATTTTGCTGTTTTTGCACTGTTGGTAATTTCTGATTGCCAAATTGTTTTCTAACTTCAGCCTTTGGGATAGGAGGGCACTATGTTACCACAACGTGTGATCCTTTCTTACCCAAAAACTTACTTGTTGAATTTTCAAAGACTTTACTGATTAATGATTGATTAACATTCTTAATAGGAAAATCTTTGTCTGAATAAATTTTATTATCACCAACAAGAGTGTACAGCAAATCCACACTCTCCGACCCTTTTTCAGACGAGGACTCGATTGCAACAGTCTTAGCGGGTTTTGCAGGAGGATCACACAGAATATGATTCTCAAGAGGTATGTCCTCTTCGTTTATCACCGCATCAGACTTTGCTGAATCAGTATCATCAGATTCATCATCAGAAGAATCAGCATCCTCAATCACAACTGGCGGATCCTGATTCTGTTCAGCAGTTACAAATGTATCTGCTGACACATCCGAATCTGATGATACTTCCTTCTTGTATCCGAGTCCTGCTGCAAATTCATTAACATCTAGAAGAACAGATGGTTCAAAGAAAGTTCTATCCTCCTCGTCAGGCATGGCATCATAATTATGTCTCACAGGTGGTGGACATTTCTTGTACCCAATGCATGTGACATCCCGTTTCTCTTTCTGTACGTCAATGATGTGATCCAACACATAGCTAGAGCTCAAATAACTGTCTAGCTTAAGTTGGATCGCCTCACTTTCTGTTTTAACACAAGCCATTTCCTTTTGCATTACCTCAAGACGAGTTATATAAAGGTTAATGTCAGTTTGTTTTCTGGAAACCATTTTAGTTAACTCGGTTTTATCTTTCTTTAACTTTTCAATTACCGACTTAAACTCCTTTTCATGGTTTTCATAAAACATGTTGGCTTCTGTGCACTTGGAGAGATCAACGGTCAACTTCTGGTTGTGAATGAATGTCACACCATATTTCTCTTGCAAAGCCTCGTGTTTGCTTTGAAACTCACACCACTTATCATTCAACGAAACATGTTTGTCTTGCAAGTCAAACAAACTAGCTTGTAAAGCATCATGTTTGCCTTGCAACTCAGACATGTTTGCATCCAAATCAGCACATTTAATACGCAAACTATCACATTTATCACAACTAACAGAAGTGGGTTCATCGACACATACCTGACTTGATGAACTGTCGACATTAGCCATAAAGGCTGAATGGAGAGAAGACGAAGAATAAGCAGCTTGATCCACCAAAATAGATCTTCTTTGAATTCCTGCTCCAGCTTCTTCCAATAGTTCATCAATATCTGCATTAACTGACGCAGTT
This sequence comes from Helianthus tuberosus, assembly GCA_030545235.1. Taxonomy (NCBI): domain Eukaryota; kingdom Viridiplantae; phylum Streptophyta; class Magnoliopsida; order Asterales; family Asteraceae; genus Helianthus; species Helianthus tuberosus. The sequence continues at coordinate 16,009 of JARYGA010042078.1, read as the reverse complement.
GATGTGTCATCTTCCTGATCATTCCCTGAACTCGAGGACTCTTCATCTGAACTTCCACTGTAACCGGAGCTGTCTTCATCTTCAGAAGATTCACTACCATTGGTGGAAGATTCTCCACCACTGGCGTGTTTAAGATCCTTGACAACTTCAGCAAAACAAGCTGTTCCATCTGGAGCATCATTTCCCAACTGGATTGACCAATCACAGCCTTCATCTACTTGAACCACAAGTGCCTGGTTGGCATTTGATGGTCCTGCTTGGCTTTGGTTCTTGACAGGTACCAACGTACGAACATTGTTCCTGTTCTGGTTCTGCTGGTTGCCTTGATTTCTGAAGGGATTCTGGTTTCCATGCTGAGATGGTCTTGTACATTCCCTTTTAAAATGACCCCGTTCACCACAATTGAAACACTTAACAGCCTATTTATCAAACCCATACTTGGTGTCTTTCTTGCTCTCCAAGCTGGTTCTGCCTGTTCTTTCCATGAAATCCTTTGCTCGCCTAACAGCACTGGCAAAGGCCCACTTGATGTCCATCATCTCCATCTCCTCTTTATCGATCTGCTGATAGTCTTCTTGTGTCAGATTAATGTTGCCAATCTGACCTTCCACTAATCCACAGTATGCGCTCACCAAGGTGTTTAGCAGCTCCATATGTTCCTTTGCTACTTCCACACTGACTTTAGAAAAGCTTGAGGTGTTGAGCCGTACTGTATTTGGCTTTGATTGCTGACCAGCAGATGATGTGCTTCTATAACACGCTTGCTGTTGAGGAGGAAGAGGATTCCCATACATGTCTGTTGGTACGGTAGATTGAGGAGGAAGAGGATTCCCATACATGTCTGTTGTTCCGGGAGATCGAACAGGTAATGGATTTCCGAACATATCAGTTGGTCTGAGAGGTCGTTGGCTTTGTTGTTGTGGTACTGATTGAGGGACTGGTTCCAGCAGATTTCCATACATGTCTGTCTTTGGAGGGACCGGAACTTGGATAGTATTGCCATACATGTCAGTGCTCGTCACAAACGCTGTTTGAATTGGAGCGTGTGAAGAAGGCTTTGTAGACATGCTGGAAGTTCCATAATACATATCAGGGTTTTGTGGCACTGCAACTCTTTTCGCCTTGAGAGTTTCTTCCTGATTCTTGTTTTCCAGGATTTGAACAAAGTCATTGAAGCTCGTTGTAGCTAAAGTACCATTGTACTTCATGATTTCCAAGAAAGTATTCCATTGAGGTGGCAACGCATCTGCAAACCTTTTTACAATCTCTGCAGAAGTTGTAACAACCCCAAAATTTGCTAATTCAGTCAGCAAATGATTAAATCGACTTATCAAATCACCTAACGACTCATTCTCCATACAAGTAAAGCCATCAAACTCTTTCTTTAGCAGTTCTTTTCTCAATTGACGTGTCGCTTCATTTCCTACGCCCCTTGTCTTCAATGCGTCCCACAACCTCTTTGTCGTCTTGTAACTGACAAATTGATGATAAATATCTTTACTCAACGCCTGAGTAAGAATGGCATATGCCTTCTTTTCCAAATCATAGACCTTCTTCTGATCTTCCGTAAGATCTGCAAACGTAGCAGCAGATGATGCGGCAACCTCTATTGTTTGATCGAAATCTGTAATGAACCGCAACCACAATTCTGTATTTTGACCAAGAACGTATGTATGAAATCTATCAATCCATCCTGGATATTCATATAAGTGCATCAACTTTGGAGGCCGATTCAAACTTCCGGTTTCACTCTCGCTTAAGAGAATGCTTTGAATACTTGGAGTTTGATTTGATACGAATGCCCATTGACCGGTAGAAGTTGCATTAGCTTGAGAAGATACCGGTGCGGAAGACGGAGTACCAAAATACATGTCTGTATTTACCAGAGTATTCCATCTTGGATTCATTTTTGATCAAAAATAATAAAACCTGAAAATCACAAACTTGTTAAACAAAGACAGATAAGAGTTCGAAAGATCAACACTTGTTCGAAGGATCAACAGTGTTCGAAAGATTACTGTTGAGTTTCGAGCAATGATTTCGAAAGACTCTCCAATCGAAGGATCCTTGTCTTTCGAAAAAGAACTGTAGATCGAAAGATGTATGCTTCGATATGATTCCTTGGTTCGAAAGATGATGATCTATCGAACCTCCACTGATCGATAGATGATCTTTCGAGTTCGAAGGATATCTTTCGAACTGCTCTGACACAGTTGACAAAGAGTGACAGGTTGGTGAAAAAGGTGATGGGTTGGTAAATCTTTCGGCAGAAAGTATGGTCAGACCATGATTTTCTGCCAAAACCAGATTTGAACAATAAAATATTATAAACTTATCCAGAAAACCGGTCACGGAGTAGCCGGAATTTTGGCCGGAAATTACCAAACACCTCAAAAACAAGTTTTTAAATTACCCAACCCGTCATGCAACACACCCGGTTAGTTTAGAATACGTTTTAACAACTGGAAAAGCGAGAAAATCAGTAAAAACGAGTTCAAAACCAAGTGAGTTTTTGTCCAAAACACTCCAAAGACTTGTATAAAACCCGGTTTTTAACAAGGAAAAGAGCCACGGCTCTGATACCACTTGTAGGTCCCTCGGAGGTTGAGGTTTAACCTATTCCTTGTTATGTCTAACACACTAGCAAGTGCGGAATCCAAGCTAGCATGCAAACCGAGATAGAACAAGTACAAACACAACACACAAACTTCACCGATTAACACCACTTGTATTAATGCGTATGAAAGGTTCGGTTACAGCACAAGGTTTACAAATGTATTCTGTAAACTCTCTCTCTCGTGTGTGTTCTCTCTATTTTCTGCTCTGAGTGTTCTCTAATGTCTGACCTATGAAGTGAACACAACACATGGGTATTTATACCCGAACACAGCATGTCTGGTCGAAGGATCAGACAGACTGATCGTAAGATCATCTGTCGACCAGGAACCTATCGAAGGATCACATATACCACGAAGGATGATATCCTTCGTGGTCTATCCTTCGAAGGTTATCTTTCGAGCTCATCGATGGATATAAACAATCCTTCGATGACACATCCTTCGACACAGCCATATTACAACCATTGTTCGAACTGTTTGGCCAAGTCAAACTAGAGGATGGTTGACTTGGTCAAACTTACAGTACTAACAAAGACATCGTTTTGAATCAAGACGAAATACAGACAAAGTACAGACACAAGTGCACCAACACAAACTATACTAATCTCTAAAGTCACCGTTAATTATTATTGAAGCACTACATTTAGCTCTAATTTTTTTTATTATTGAAACTTGTACCTGATGTTTTTTTTTGGATTACATCTTGAAGAGCATGCAAGGGTATCTGAGGGTTACTCAACAATCTGTTCTATCTCCTTGGTGATGAAACTCATGGTATAGAAACCAACTTCTGTAGTTTGTAGACACTTGTGTCTAGGCTGAATTGTTTTGACACATCAAGCATCTAGAGCTGTTTTTCTAGTGATCTGAATAGCAAATGGGCAAGTAGGTTTTGTTTTCCCTTTCCAAAGTTTTTTTTTTCACATTGCCCCTACTGGTTTGGGCAGATTGCCCTTCTACACCTTCAACACCTAGTAATTGTGGATTTGAAACCTTGCAAACTACCCTATACCTTAAAGGTTCATTTCTACCGTTGTAAATATATCTTTTAGACTTAAGTTCATATGCTTTAACAATATGATTCATTTGGTTCTTATCTTCAGTTAGTTGCCTAATAAAAAAATGGATTATTTTGGTTAACATTTTTTCTTCTTTGCTTCCTAATTCTCCTTTGCTGCCTGTTTCAGCACTGAAGCATCATCATCATCATTCTCACTTTTAGTGTTATAGTTGTCCATGTCAACATTTAAGTCCTTGTCTAAATCTTCACTATGCTCATCAAGTAGGTCATCCTCTACTACATCATGATCAACTATTGTCTTAAAGTGGCTCATGTCCACTTCAACATATATACCCGGATCGTCTTCCACTACCATATAGTCATATAGTTAGGATCATCCCTTTCTAATTCATTAAAACCTTCAAATCATTCTAAACCATGATCACCTTCTAATCCTAATCCTTATGATCCTGTATCACCTTCTAATCCCTCTTCACCTTTTGATTCATTAACACCCTCAGTATTGTCCATTTCTAATTCTATGCCATGACTATAAGAAAGAAGTGCACTAGATTCAATTACAATAAATAATCTAGATGGACCAACTTGTTGGTCCATGCATTCAAGCCCAGAAGAACAGATGATAAGGAAAGCCAAAATTGGTTTAGAACAGTTGATCATCATAAGTAGAGCTTGTTCAAGACTTTCCCCTTGAAAGTGGTTTTCTAGCATCTGATAATCTCCATGCATTGATCAATCTCAGCAACTAATAAGCCAAAGTACTGATGAAGAATAAAGACTGAAGCTCTATCTACTGATGTCTCCCAAGCAATGTTGAAGACTAAAGCACTGCCTACTCAAGGACTGATCACCCTATGAAGAAAGCACTGATGCTCAAAATCAGTGCTTAGACTACAATAGTGGAAAGCTGAATCAATGGTTTATGTAATCAGTGTCTATTGTAATCAGCGTTTATATGTAACAATGTTTAGAGTTTGTTAGGAGGTTAGATGTCATTTTCATGGTGACGTCAGCAAAGATGCTCAGTGGTTTCGTTTGTATTATAAATAAAACAGTACTCTATACTGTTCCATTAGCTCTTTCTTCACAAGTCATCTTATACGAACAAATCACTGAGCTCAGGTTGAGGGGGAGTCTAGTGCATGCATGCATAAGTTGAATTTTGTAATAGATACAATCTTTTGACTTAATGAAATCATGTACGCTTAAAGCTATTCTTCCATGATTGTGTGATTAAAGTTTATTTCCATTTCCACTGCACTTCATATCTCTGTTTCATCTTTCACTTCTAGTTAAACAACACAATCTAAGGAACTCAGATCCTAACAATTGGTATCAGAGCTAGGACAGTCAAATTCGATCTAACAATCAATTTGACGTAAAAGTTCAGCTCAAATTTATTGATACTCAAAAATGTTCGTATCAGTTGATAAAAACAGAGTAAAAATGTAATCACGTACAAAGTTGATTATTCTGAAAACTTTTGTAAAAATCAACCAAGATGGCATTACAATCACACGACCCTCACAACACCGGGACTCTTTTCAAACCAATGATGCTTGTCAGATCCGAGTACAACATCTGGCAATGTCGGATGGGTCTTGTCCTTGCACAACAAAATACCGGCTCTTGGAAGTCAGTCATCTATGGACCACATGTTCCACAGGTGCCTAGTACTGAAGATCCCAAAGGCTTTGTTCCTAAAATCCTTGAAAACTACTCAGAACAAGATTTTCAAAAAATTGAATTAGATGGAAAGGCTTTTAGCATAGTAGCCTCAGCTCTTCCAAATGACATTTATGCTGGATTGTTACACTGTAACAGTGCCAAAGAGCTGTTGGATGCTTTAAAAGAATAGTTTGGTGGTACAGAAGAGGTGATAGAAAATAACAGGGAGGTTTTGAATCAACAATATGAAATATTTTGCCATGTAAAAGGAGAATCACTAACACAACAGTTTGGTTTTAGTTGTCTCATTAGTGAACTGAAACTTGTTAATATTGAATTTGCAAAATCAACTCTAAATATTAGGTTTCTAAGGTTACTTCCTGAAAAATGGGACACAATTGCTTTTTTAACCAGAAATTCCATTGGATTCAAAGAGCTAAGTCTGACTCAACTTCATGGTCGACTCCTCACTTATGAGAGAGAGTTGAACCAGAAAAAGAAGTTACAAGAGTCTGGGAAGGTTGCTGATGACTATACATTTGGTAGCACAACACTTCTTGGTCAAGAGGAATCTCAGAGTTATGATCATTACATTGACATAACTATTGGTGGAGCTTTTAATAACTCTGTTTCTTACTCAACTAACTATGCTTTCACAGCTAGTAGTGAAAACCAGAGTTCTGACAACTTATCCTTTGAACTCAATGATCTCCAGCATTGATCCCACTGATTTGGAGGAAATGGACATATTGCATCAATTGGCACTGCTGAGTGTAATAACCAGCAAGTTTTATAAAAGAACAGGGAGAAAATTTCCAGGGTTACATGGGAACTTAAAAGTTGGGTTGGATAAATCAAAGTTAAAGTGCTACAAGTGTAACAGGCTTGGAAACTTTGCTAGAGAATGTAGAAGCAGCCAAAACAGTGGACCAATCATAACACATCCTAGCCCTAGTCCTCAAAACACACAAAACACTGTGCACTATTGCCAAAATACCTTTGCTGCTCATGTAAACACTGCTCATTATGCAAACCCTGTAACACCTATCCTAGTGCAATATGTTCAAACCACTGTTTCTCAGATACAATATGTCCAAGCCCCAGTCTCTCAGGTCCAGGTGCAACAAACCTGCACCACAACATGCTGCACAAACATCTGCCCCTGTAGAGGCCAGTCAGCAAAGCTTCTTTGCTCAAGGCTTTGTTGATTGGAGTAGCATGCCTGATGAATTAACTGATGAAAACTTTGCTCTAATTGCTAAGAATTATGCTCCTATTGATGAATTCTGTTTTGTAGCATTAGAGTCAATACCTGAAGGGTTGGAAACTGAAGAAGAAGAATCCAGTGCTGAAACAGTGGATGAGATTGCTGAAGCAGTGGTTACTGCTATTGTTGGTGAACATCTGATGGAGAAGGAAATCAAACCACTGTTAGAACCTCTTGCTAACCCATGGTGTAAGGAAGAAGAGAAAGAGAAGGAGAAGGAGAACATCAGTGCTTGTGAAAATGTTTGTGATTGTGCCATGATAGCTACAACTAAGGTATCACCTCAGGTCTTGAAAAACCTATGTTCAGACAAATGCATCATAGCATTTTCTAGTGTTAAAGAGGTGAATGAAAACCTCAGAGACAAGATCTTAAAAGATGAAATACAATTTGAAAAGTCTATTAAAGAACTGAAAAACAAATTGTTTGAAAAAGAAAGTGAAATCTGCACTCTTAAACATGAACACAGCATAACCAAGGACCAACTTCAAGCCATGAGAGAAAAATATCATTCTTGTAAAAAGGAGTTGGAATCCACCCAAATCACTTGTGAAAAATGGGTGGAATCCTGCAAAGGTTATGAAGTGATGCTAGAGAAACAGATCAAAAGCAACGTAAAATTTGGCATAGGTTACAGAAAAAATGACCAAGTTGAAAACACTCTGTAAATGAGTCTGGTTCTGTTGAGATAATTCCGACAAACAAGGATGGTCAAGAAATTAAAATAACTGATAAAGATGGTAACAAAATCACTCTGGAAAGACCAAATGGGTCCTCAACCTTTGAGGAGATTGAAAAATTCCAATTCAAACGCACTTGGTCAGATCAGTGTGACATCCTTGAGAATTTCAAACCCATGGATTTTTCCACAGTTGAAGGTGTGAAAGCACCTAAGGCCAAAGTAATTCCTCTTAAAGACATCCCAACAGTAGTTCAAAACTCTGTTGCAAAGGAAGTTGAAAAGAGGAAGAAGAGAGAAAAAGTTAAAAATTTGTTTTGTGATTTCTGTGAAAAGAAAAACCATTCACAAAGGATTGTTTTCATCTTAAAGCATATGATATTAACAAAACAAGCATAATTGAACCTGCAAACAGTTGCACCATCTGTGGAAAAACCAACCATCTCACTCATGAATGTATGTACCTCCAAACTTTTGAGGTCAAAAGAAATGAGTACACCTCAAAAACACCCATGAGTTCATCAAAACAACCTATCATGAAATAACAACCATTTGTGTCTGTCCAAATAGCTGTTACAAAACAGCTGAACAAAAACACTGCTCTAAGAGATGTGCAAGTGACAGATGCACCACCTGCCAACCAATTCCAAAGAGGAAAAGGTCAACCACCATACCAAAGGGTCCCACATGTTTATGAGGCCTACAAAAGGTCTTCTAAACCAAAAGTGAACAGGCATCCTTATGGGCTTCAACATCTGATAGGAAATGGTCCACAACAGTGGTTAGAGAAACAAGTTTCAAAAACTGTCCAAACCCCTGAGCTAACCACTGTCCATGTTCCTGGACTTGACACTGACACCGTTGTAACCCCATCCAAAGCCTTATTGGCTTTGGAGACCCTCCTGAACTAATTGTTTACTTGATGTGCAGGGAGCTTCTGCATGCTTAGATAGTCTTTGATATGTAGATAGTGGAGGCTCCAGGCACATGGATGGATGTAGAGCCGTACTCAAAGAATTAAAAACTCATGGAAGGGGTGATATATCTTTTGGTAACAATTCTAAGGGTAAGGTTTTGGGGTCTGGAATAGTTCAATCTGGAAAAGTCAAGTTTGAAAATGTTAATCTCATTGACAATTTGAAATTCAACCTCCTTAGTGTCTCACAAATGAGGGACAAAGGCTATGGGTCATTCTTTACTAAGGAGAGTTGCAAGATTGTTGGACCAGAAATGGTCAAAAAGATTGAAGAAATAATAGCCAATGGAAAAACCCAACTTGTTGCTCAAAGAAGTGGCAATGTTTATGTAGTTGATTTGTCAAAAGTAAGCCCTATGACTGATGCCTGTCTGTTCTCAGCTGCCTCTAACAAAGAGACAAAATTATGGCACAGAAGATTGGGGCACACAAATCTCAAGACAATCACTTCTTTGTTAAAACAAGTCCTTGTAAGATGTCTTCCACAAAAATTGTTCACCTGTCCTGAGCATTGTGTTTCCTGTTTAAAAGGAAAACAACATAAAAGCTCATACAAGTCAATTGAAGAGTCCAAAACAACCAAGTGTTTGCAAATGTTGCACATGGATTTGTTTGGCCCAGTAAAAATCATGAGCTTAAAAAAGAACATATACTGTTTGGTAATTGTAGATGATTTTTCTAGGTTTACATGGACTTATTTCTTACATTCTAAAGATGAGACTGCAGGCATTTTGCAAGACTTTGTCAAATAGGTTGAAAAGCAATTTGACTTGCCAGTAAAAGTCTTTAGGAGTGACAATGGCACAGAGTTAAGAAATAGGGAGTTAGATGAGTTTTGTGTGTCAAAAGGGATTGTAAGACAGTACAACATCCCAAGAACAGCAGAACAAAATGGGGTGGTTGAAAGGAATAACAGAACACTAATTGAAGCTGCCAGAACAATGCTAGCAGATTCAGGTTTACCCTTAACTTTTTGGGCTGAAGCTGTAAACACTACTTGCTATGTGTAGAACAGAGTTTTGATCAACCCAAGGCATCAAAAGACCGCCTATGAATTTCTGTACAAAATCAAACCACTGATCCCATACTTCAAAATCTTTGGCTGCCCATGTTTCATTTTAAACCTAAAAGACTCAATTTCAAAAATTTGCAGCCAAAGTAGATTGTGGTTATAATCTGGGATACTCAACCACTGCCAAGGCCTACAAAGTATTTAACACAAGGACTAGGTGTGTGGAAGAGACTTTGAATGTTAAGTTCAATGAACTTTCATCTCTGAAAATCCCAGTAAACCCTGCTGAATTGTTTGATTTAGATAAATTCACTTTTGAAGATGTGTCTGTCAAGACTAACCATGCAGGTACACCATAATCTCCATCACCAGACAATGGATATGAAGTTGTAATTCCACAACAAAAATTCACATCCATCATCAGAGCAGCAGATTTTCACAAAAGCTGTCAAAGCTCAACCATTGCTGCATCAACAGTTGTTGACCAAAGTAGCCCTTCAACCTCTACCACCATATCTTCAACCACTGTTGATAAAAATCTACCAACAGTGGATAAAAATCAACATAGTGTCACACCAATTCATCCTATCCCTCCACCTCCATTTCAAACAGTTGTTGGATCATCAAAGTCACCAACAGCTGTTAGCTCAGATGATTCACATCTGCAGCCTTCACCCTTTAATGCCATTATTCCATACAAGGGAGATCTAATATTCCTAAAGTCTCATCCACCAGACCACATCATTGGCAACATCAATGAAGGGGTTCTCACTAGAAGTCAATCCCAAAACATTTGTCTTTTTGCTGGCTTTCTATCACTCCATCAACCAATCAAGTACCAAGAGGCACTAAAAGACAATAGTTGGGTAGAAGCTATGCAGGAAGAGCTCCAACAGTTTAAAAGACAACAAGTATGGGAACTTGTACCACTACTAGAGGGTGTGAGTCCTATTGGCACAAAGTGGGTCTTCAAAACCAAAACTGATAAAGGGGGCACTGTTGTCAAGAATAAAGCTTGGCTTATGGTTCAAGGTTTTAGACAGGAAGAGGGCATTGACTATGAAGAAACTTTTGCCCCTGTAGCAAGATTGGAAGCTATTAGACTGTTCTTGGCCTTTGCTGTCAACCACAACATCAAGGTGTTTCAGATGGATATCAAATGTGCATTCCTCTATGGTAAGATTCAAGAAGAGGTATATGTTTGTCAATTCCTAGTTTTGAGGATCCATTTAATCCAAATTGATGTCTACAAGCTAAACAAAGCTTTGTATGACCTGAAACAAGCACCTAGAGCCTGGTATGAAACTCTTTCCACTTTTCTAATCTCTATTGGCTTCACAAGAGGCAAAATTGTCAAAACACTATTTTTAAAATGGAGAGGAAAAGATTTGATGACTGCCCAGATATATGTTGATGACATCATTTTTGAAAGCACATGTAACAAAATGTGTGAAGAGTTCAGAAAACTCATGACAGCTGAGTTTGAAATGAGTGCAATGGGTGAACTACAGTGCTTTCTTGGTCTCCAAGTAAAGCAACTGCAAAATGGTACTTTCATTCATCAAAGCAAATATGCTAAAGAACTTTTAAACACATTTGAGATGAATGATTGCAAACCATGTAGTACACCCATGGCAACCACCAAGCACATTGACACCAGACATCACTTTGTGAGGGATTGCTATGAAAAATGTTTGAATTCTCTGCATCATATTCCAACTAAGGATCAGCTGGCAGATGTGCTAACTAAAGCATTAGACACATCCACCTTTGAAAGCTTGATCTCTAGGATTGACATGCTTAACATGGAAAAAACAAGCAAAATCTTGTTTTTCTATGATTAAAAAGCATTAAAATGTTTTCAGAAAATCAAAAATCCATCCTTAAAAATAGATAAAAAATGAAAATTTTCATTAATCCTTAAAAGTATTTTAAAATCACTATTTGGTTCAAACATCTGATTGTTGAAAATTATCCACTACTGAAAGACAACCTCTGTTTCATCATTTTGATTGTTAATCACTGTTGATCAAACATCAGTGTTTTAATCACTGATGGCTATCCACTGATAGTTAAAATCAGCCACTGTTCTCATTTTCACTGCTGTCAACCACTAATATCGTTCATCAGTGGTTTCATAAACAACTATATTCTACCTTTCCATCAGAGGTTGTCACGTGGACAGTTCTTAGCTGTCCGATCTTTGTAACCACTGCCACGTCAACATTCACTTTTTCACCCTTACAAAACATTGATAAACTCCCAAACAAAGTTTTTACTACCGTATCGAATTCCAAATTCCTTCAAAAACGGTTTCCATCTCTCATTCATCTTCTTCCTTCAATCGCAAATTTCTCCAAATCACCATGGCTCTCACTCTCAAAAACCCACACAACTATCTTTGTACACTTGAAAACAAGTAAAAACAAAGATTTCCACTCAATCATTGATGCTCTCTCATCTTCAAAGTATAAAACTTTGTTGACCTGCAACGCCCCTATCTACCAAGATACCCTACGGGATTTCTAGAAAAATGCAAAATTGGAAGTTCAAGACAAAAAGCCTTGGGCTATTACATCTAAAGTAGGAGAAATTCTGATTTCCATCACACCACAATCCCTATCTGAGGTTTTTGAGATGAACGATCTCACTGGTAAAAATTCTTTTGCTAAAGATGAGTATCAAACTGATTTGATCGAAAGAGGGTATGTGGGACAAATGACAAAAGCCACTTTGCAAAAGGGAGAATTTCCACCTCCCATGAAGTTTCTATTTCATACCCTGCTCATCTGTGTTTCAAATAAAACCACATCTTTCAATGAAATTCCACGAAAATTCAATACTTGGGATATGCTATTATGGCTAAAGTTGATTTCAATTACTCCTAAGAGATTTTCAATGATTTGGTTAAAAATGTAAATAATATCAAAGAAAAGAAGAAACCATTTTTGTCGTTTCCAAGGTTTTTGAGCTGCTACTTACAGTAGAAAGTACCAAAAGACAGTGTACAAGTGCTTGTCCAAGGTGATTCTTTTCAAATAAACAGTCTTTCTACTGAAACATTTACAAGATTGTCAGAGTCAAAACCTTCCAAAACACAAACAGAGGAGTCTGAGCAACCTTTGGATGAGTCTACATCTGCTCCTCAGACTTCTACTATTGAGCCCACTGCTCATGGTGAACACAGCAGCACAACCACTGCTATGCAACCCCCACCAAAACTTCCCAAAAAGACCAAAAAGCAATCCAAAAAACCCACCAAACCCTCTAAAAAGGACCTTCTGGAAGATGAGATCCCAGAAGTTAATCTAGTGACAACACAAATGTCACCAATAACCACTATTGCTACTTCCTCACAACAGTTTTAAAGATCTCCACCAAAAGCCTTAACTCCTCCTGCTTCCTCACAAAAGGAACAGGTTGTAAGAACATGGACACCACAAAATGAAACATATACCTCACTTGAGGATATGTTTAACAACCCTTCTCCCTGGGCAAATTTTCTTTCAACTCCCATCCCCTGATCACAACTACCACCATCTATTATACCCCTGTTTGATGCCATTGAGCTTTAGGCACAAAACAACCCCTCTCACCAACACATTACTGAGAGTACAACCACAACAATGGCTGTGTCTGAAATTCCTCAATGGGTTATCCCACAAACAGCCGAGGAGGTTACACCACAGGAGTTTCATGAAATTCCTGTTGGTAGTTCAAGTGGAGCAGCTACTATAGGTGTTGGATCCACTGATTTACACCTAGACAGTAGTTACATAAGTCAGACTCCCTTGAAGACAACCACTACTGATGCTATCAAGGTATCCACTGGTGTGTTTAAGTTAACCACTGGTGAGATTTCCAAGGTGACTACACCAGAGGGAGGTCCCCAGTACCAAGACAAAGGGGCATCAATTGATGAACCATTGGAGACTTATCCTGGTCCAACATCTGATACAACCACTGCTAGTGGGAAATCAGATGATCCCATTAACTTGGGTGATGGTTTAAGATATCAAGAATTGACGGAGAGACTTAATACAATTGAAACCACTGTCAACAATATGCAAAATATGGTCAAACAGTTGCTAGAAGTTTCCAAAAGTCAACCTACTCCACAACAGTATTCCCAAGAGCTTTGGAATGCAATTCAGCCAATTATCACTGCTCAAAGGGAACTTGCAGAAACCCAACACAACCATCAAATGGCTTTGATTAGAAATACGGTTGATGCAAGATACAAGGATACTCAAGCAGATATCAAGGCCATCAAAGAAGCCTTGAAAACAAAGACTGACACTGTCCCTGCATCCATCTATAAAGATGATGACACTTCAACAGATGTTGACACTTTAACAGTTGTTATGACAACAGCAGTTGAAACACCAGTTGTTTCAACAACTGTTAGTCAACCATCCACCACTTTCCAATTTCCTTCCCAAGCCATACTCATTCCTATTTCCAAATCTCCAACAAAAACCCCTTCTCCTACAAAGGTTTACACCAGAAAAAGGAAGTTTCAGGTGCATGATGATGACATACCAGCACCTACTCCTATATCATTTAAACCTTTCATTCAAACCAATCCCGAACCATTCATTCCTCTACGATCATCATTATCAAACCCAATCACTGACCCAAAAATACTTGAAGGACATGATCCTTCAGGAGTCATTCCATTAGCAACAAACTATCTTCTGGAATTGCATACAGTTAAAAATGAAATGAGGCAATTCTATACAGTGGATGATCCTGCAAAAAGAAAATTTCCTTCCCTTTATGGCTTTAGACCTCCAAAGATCTTGGATGAGTATTTAAAACTCAAGGCAAAGCAAGTTGAATTACAAGCTAAGTATGAAGGTCAAGGAGAAAGTGATAGTAGCATCTCAAGTCGAATGCAGCTTGGGCTTAGTAAAGTAAAGAAATTGGAAGACTATGCAGGATACTTAAGCAAAGAGATGTCCAATCTACCACCAAATGCTGATCTACAGAAAAAGATGAGGAAAGATCTTTTAGAGCTGATCATGACTGAAAAGTTTTATCCTGCCAAAGTTGAAAAATAAAGAATGATCCTCAGATGAATAGACACTGTTGTAGTCTAAACACTGATGTTCAATAGGCAGTATACTGTTCAATAGCAACAGAATTGAAAGAATAAAGTTTTATCCTGCCAAAGTTGAACATCAGAGCTGATCATTCTTTATTCTTTCAATTCTGTTACTCAACATCAGTGTTTAGACTACAACAGTGGAAAGCTGAATCAGTGGTTTATGTAATCAGTGTCTATTGTAATCAGTGTTTATATGTAACAGTGTTTAGAGTTTGTTAGGAGGTTAGATGCCACTTTCATGGTGACGCCAGCAAAGATACTCAGTGGTTTCATTTGTACTATAAATAGAACAATACTCTGTACCGTTCCATTAGCTCTTTTTTCACAAGTCATCTTGTTCGAACAAATCACTGAGCTCAGGCTGAGGGGGAGTCTAGTGCATGCATGCATAAGTTGAATTTTGTAATAGATACAATCTTTTGACTTAATGAAATCATGTATGCTTAAAGCTATTCTTCCATGATTGTGTGATTAAAGTTTATTTCCATTTCCGCTGCACTTCAATTCTCTGTTTCATCTTTCAATTCTAATTAAACAACACAATCTAAGAAACTCATATCCTAACACAACTACATAATCTTGAGATGTTGGGTTGGAGTTTTAAAACATACATGAAACCCAGTGTTCAACATGTATTTTAATTAACTTTACTCCGATTCGCACATGATCAAAAATGTTTTCAAAATCATGATCAACAATCAAACTTCTTAGAACCTCATCTAAATAGAAATTTGGAACTTTATAATGGTTGTAGAAAACGATATCAACATCATAACCAACACACTTAACCATTTCTTCCAACACATCAACTCCTAAATCATTTATATCAACACTGTCATTGTCAATGATAGAAATGTTACCATGCATGTATTTCCTACAAGGTACTTGAGTCAACTCACCTCCATGAAATATCCTCAACGTATGCAGGGTGGGTTCGTCAGCTACAAACAAAATTATCAAAAAAAATTAGTTTGGGTTGCAACTTTGGTTATTCAAGAACATCAAAGGTACTTATTTGTATAATATGTGTGGGTTATGATGGTCTTGAAAGCCATGAATTCTCGAATAACCACCAGTCATTACATGAATTGGAGATGGAATCATCTTTTGGTTGGTGTTCTTAATAGCCTCCCATCGATTAGAGCTCCAATTTTAGATACCACATGGTTGTAGTATACAACAACTTCGCTTTTGGCGGAAGGGGATGGAAGATTACCAATTTACCCCTCAGAAATGTTTGACTGATGGAGGGTATCAAACTGCAATGATAAACAACCATGGGGAGCCATTTTTGCAAAAAAAAAAAAAAAAAAAAAAATTGTAAGATAGGGTGTTAAAGTGCAAGTTGAGGAAAACCACAAGGTAGCAAATTGCAGTTTACTCAATAGTTAATGAATAATAAACGAGCTGAACTCAAGCTTGAAAAACTTCCTGCGAGCCGGGAGCGATCTTTAAAAACAAAGCTCGATCGAGCCGAGCTGGGGCTTTCATAAGCTAAGCGAGCTTGAGCTTAGCTCAGCTCGTTTGCACCCCTAAATATAACCTTTCCATACTAACAATTATTTGTAATTAATCAACTCCTTGATTATAACTATTAGTTAATTAATCTACAACTTGAAAGTATTAATGTGTCACCAGCTTTATTTTTTTTTTATTTC
>JARYGA010042077.1:0-35417 GCA_030545235.1 Helianthus tuberosus | reverse complement strand
CGCGTCATTCATTAGAGAAATATAAAATTAAATAATAAGTGAAATATTATAGAAAAATAAATGAGTTAAAGGAGTATATTAGTATAGTATAAATGTTGAAATTGAAACATAAAAAAAAATCTAAATTAGGATAGGAATGTTCAAATGAAAAAGAAAATATTTTGTAAGTGTAAGAAGAGAAATAATAAGTTTAAACCAACTAGTTCAATACCTACACGTTACGGTGGAAATTCGACCGGTATCAATTTGATTTTCTACGGTATCAATGTGATAGCGACACCTAGTATTGCAATCGAAAATACAAACCCAAAAAATAAATATTTTACATCAGTTGAAAACCATAAAAATAAATATCGATAATTTTTCGATAGTCCTGTTGTTCGGTCGGAATCTATTCGCGGTTTGTTATGGAAACGGTACATTACCGACACTTGATATAAACCAAATATGATCAAAAGTAATTATCATTATAAAATAATACGTTTGTGTTTCAATCAGTTATACATTACTATTCATGATTCGGTTTTAAGCAAAATTTATATCGACACATGAAAAAAATAGCCAGGTTACAACAATTAACTTAGAATTTTACAATCTATTATATATAATAAATGAAAGTTATTTGGGCCACGTGTCACTTGATTAGGGCATCCTCGGTTCTCTTTTCCCGCCCAACAGTGCCATCCCCTTTTCCTTATATAATCTCTCTTCTCACTTCTAATCTTTGTTTACAAACCTTGGGTTCTTTCTCTCTCTATATTCAGGCGATTCAAATTCAAATTTCACAAACCCTGCAAATTATTGAGATAATTCTTTCCATCCAAACCTTAATCTTCTTCAGACGCCACCATAAAATCTTCTTTTGTTCATCGATTACTTCATCAAAAGGTTTGTTCTTTTTTTTAGTTGAAATACTTTCATGATTTCCTCTTATTTACACTAATCCTAATTTCTACTCGTAATCTAATCATATGGTTCCAGGGTTGTTGTCATCAAAGTTGAAATCCGCTTAGCTGCGGATAGATTTCTGCCATAAGCTGGTATGTTTGAATATGTTTTGAAATTAGCGTTTTTTTCTAGATGGTGATCATATGAGTATAACATCTGTTGATTATTGATGTTTGAGTACGTTCAGCCATTATTCTTTCTGAAATTAGAGTTTCATTTCCAGTTCTCGAGGTATTATCTGTTTGTAACAGCAGTGGTTCAGCATCTACAGTGGATTCAACATCAGGTGTTTGCTATTATTGTTTGATGTTGTTTGCTATTATTGTCTGATGTTGTTTGCTATTGTTGTTTGATGTTGTTTGCTATTTTTGTTTGCAGTTGAAGATATCTTAATTAAGGTAATAATTGTATTACATCCTGTTGAAAATTAGAATTGATAAATTTAGGGAAAGTGAGGTTGAAAGTTAATAACCCAACAGTGGAGCATTTCATTCTACAGGTTCCATAAATTAAGGGTATTCTCATATAATGATGGTGATTGTTCCACGGTTGTTTCCAGTATTATTGTTCCAACATCGTTTAAAGTATGTGTTTTTTGCTACTCTGATTTTCAATTTTGAGTTTTTTATTTTGAAGTGATATACTCTAATTCTCGGTTTATATTTCAGTCTAATCACAGTTGTTTGAAATTCATACAATCTGATGCGGGTTATTATAGGTTTGTATTCAAAGAAGCATAAAGTTTAATTAAACACAAAGAAAGATTATTAAATTTATAGTTAAAATAATTTTTGCTTATGTCTAAATGATGATGATGATTATAATTGACTTGTGCAGAAGATGATGATGGAGAACCCACAGTAGTTCCTACTAAACGCAAGAAAGGATCTGCTATTGTTGTAAGATAAGATTTTATGTTACTAGAGAGTCTAGAGTAATGGTGTTTCCTACCTTTTTTGTATTAAAAGAAGCATAAAGTTTGTTTTAAAGGAGCTCTTTATGAACAAAGACTGATGAGGCCTATCCACTGTTGAAGACAAGGTCCTATTAAAGACAAGCACTTTATGTACCTAGAGTTTGATTAATCAAAGGAAAACGACTGTTTAGTATCAGTAGTGGTTCAGCATCTACAACGGATTCAAATTTAGTATTTAATTATCAGTGGTTCTTATGTAACTTTAGTATTTCATTATGAGTTTGTTTCATGTTGTAAGAATCAGTGAATTCTCAGATAATAGATTGCTTTGCCGGATTAGATTATGTGTTAAATTATAGTTCTTTAAGTGATTGTTTCGTTTTCTTGAATTCTATGTAATTTTGTAAAGAAGTACAATAACAAACAGTGGTTTTAACATCTGTTTGCAATTTGGTCAATAGTTAATGGAAACCCCTGTTAGGTTGAACAGTAGATGTTATTAACTTAAACATCTGTTCAGGAAAACGACTGTTTGCACTTTATGTACCTAGAGTTTGATTAATCAAAGGAAAATGACTGTTTAGTATCAGCAGTGGTTCAGCATCTACAACGGATTCAAATTTAGTATTTAATTATCAGTGGTTCTTATGTAACTTTAGTATTTCATTATGAGTTTGTTTCATGTTGTAAGAATCAGTGAATTCTTAGATAATAGATTTATTTGCCCGATTAGATTATGTGTTAAATTATAGTTCTTTAAGTGTTTGTTTCGTTTTCTTGAATTCTATGTAATTTTGTAAAGAAGTACAATAACAATTAGTGGTTTTAACATCTGTTTGCAATTTGGTCAATAGTTAATGGAAACCCCTGTTAGGTTGAACAGTAGATGTTATTAACTTAAACATCTGTTCAGGGTTAAACAGATGTTTGGGCTTTAACAGATGTTTGGCTCTAAACCAAACATCTGTTTAAGGTCAACATCTATTTGAGTACTGGTCCTGTTGTGAAATTTGTTTGACCCAACAGTGGTTTTAAACCACCAGATAAACATCTCTTTATGTGCAAACACCTGTTTATGGTCAAACTTCTGTTTATGGGCAAACTTCTGTTTAAGGCGAAACATATGTTTCTTCAAAATCTGTTGATCATTGACTGACCAAACATCAGTGTTTAAAAAACTGTTGGGTATCCACTGATAGGAAAAATAGCCACTGCTCACTTTTTTTTATGGTTCGCATCTATTGATATTGACCATCAGTTGTTTTCCTAAAAAACAGCCACTGCTCACTTTTTTGTTATTGATGGTGTTAATTAGTGATAGATTGAAATTATCAAATAAAAACTAGAATAACAATGAAATTACCATTTTACCTCATCTTTACATACCGATGAGGTAAGATTTCCTCCAACATTGTTTTGATCATACAATTTAAAAAATTATTTATAACTATTTGTTGGAAATCAAATCAGTAATTAATGCTAATTTCTTGAGCTTTGGATATTTAAAATATGCAAAATGTGAATTTCAAACTCACGGTTTAAAAATTAGAAAAGTCATCATGACAATGACAGTTGCTTTCAAATCATCATCAGTAATTACTGATAATATCAGTAATTACAGAAAAGTCATAATGACAATTGACGTTCGGTATCTACTGATAGGAAAAAATAGCCACTGGTCACTTTTTTATTCTTGACATCCATTGATATTTACCATCCATGGTGTTAATTAGTGATATATTGAAATTATCAAATAAAAACTAGAATTAAAATGAAATTACCATTTTACCTAATCGTTACATTGTAATGAGATAAGAGTTCCTCCAGTATTGTTTTCCTGATGAAATTTAATGTTAAATTAAAAAATAAAAAAAATACTTGATGGGTATTTGTTGCAAATCAAATCACTAATTAATGGTAATTTCTTCAGCTTTGGACTTTTAAAATATGCAAAATATGAATTTCAAATTAAATTTATGCAAGATGGTAATTTAGAATTGATGTTCTCTCTTTTTTTCCCCACTTTGCATATGATTACTAATATTTATTTACTTTAATAAGGAGGGATATAAAGATATACACTACTTACCTTTCAGTTCCCAATAAACATCAGTTCCCAATAAACATCATCACAATTGCGGTCAAATCAAATCAGTAATTACTAATAATATCAGTAATTTTGAAATTCAAAATTCAAACCATATATATTTTTATCCTTAATGTTAAATAAAAAAATAAAATACTTTTTGACTATTTGTTGCAAATCTAATCAATAATAATTAATTGTAATTTCTTGAGCTTTGGACTTTTAAAATATGCAAAACTAGAATTTCAAACTAACGGTTATTATCTCTCAGTAATTTTGAAATTTTGAAATAAAAAATATGTAAAAGGTAATTTAAAATTGACGTTCTCTTTTTTTTTTTCCTACTTTGCATATTTCAGTTCCCAAAAAACATCATAACAATTGCTTTTAAATCAAATCAGTAATTACTAATTAATATTAGTAATTTTGAAATTCAAATTTCAAACCATATATATTTTTATTATTCTATAAATAAGATACAATTATCTGGTTTCACATTCAAATCTCGCTCGCTCATATATGTGACCGTATCTTTCTCTCTCAAATGCATCTTTCTTGTGATTTAGCAGCTAATTTCCCATTACACTTCTTTGTTTGAATGTTTGTTGATAATGTTTACATGTTATCGTTCCTGTATCATTGTTCCAACATCGTTGTTTCAATGTAAATTCGCATCCCACATCAACCTTTCAATATCGATGCTGCAATATCATTGTTGCAACATCGTGAAAAGTTGCATGTGTTACCTTTTTTGATGGCAGAGATGCAACTTTAAAGTTACATGTGCCATTTTTTTTATTTCCGTTAAATCCAAAGTCACGTTTTCTTGCTCTAGGAAGATTTTCTTCTTTTAAAGAAAGTATACATTCGTCCAAAGCTCGTGAAAACTCAGATGTGCAATAAAAATGAAAAAGACACGTTTGAATTTTAGATTAGTTTCTTATTCTTATTTGTGTTGTCAGTAATATGGAGTGTGGTGATAGAGACGTGCAGTTTATGGCGATGCTGAAGGACATACATCAAGAGGTTCAGCAATAGATGTAGTGGAAACTAAAGTTTATTAGTTCTTGCTGTTATTCTTAGATTTGAACTTGAATATTGTTCAATATGTCATGTAATTATTGGACTTTTAGTTTTAAGGTCCTGAATAAATGATTAAATATAATTTTATGAATCTTTGTTGTGTTTTATTTTTACTTATTATTTATTGTTTCAGTAATATTTAGATTATGTTGATGTTGAATTGTGTCTGAAGATCTGTTTGGTAAGTCAACAGAGGATTAATAGTGTCAAGGATTTCTTTAATGGTCCAACTCTGAAAGGGTGGTGTGGTTATAACAGCTGATCATGCTAAGGACTGTTATAATTAATTCTTGCTCCATATAAAGACTGATGGGCTTATTGTCTCATGAGGGCTATGCACTGTTGAAGGCAAAGTCCTGTTAAAGACTAGCACTTATGGTGTAGTTATAACAGCTTCTACAGCGGATTCAACTTTAGTATTTATGTATCAGTTTTTCTTATGTAACAGTGTTTAGGACAAACATTGGTTCTCTATACTTTATCTCTCGAGACAAACCTATACAAACTCAAAGATTAACCATTGCCCAACAACAAAAGTGGTTCATCATCAACAGTAGATATTCTATCTTTGTTTTTGTTAAGAGTATTTATATGTCCAAACTGTTAATATTATATCTCTGTTTGTGTTAACAGTATTTATTTAATTTCAAACATCTGTTTATGTTCAAACAGATGTTTCAGGTCGAATATTGATTTAATTTCAAAATTTTGTTTATGTCCAGATTAGATGTTTAACAGTATTTAATTTAAAACATTGTTTTAATGATAAAATGGCAAGTTAAATTACAAAATAAAAAATATTCTTGATGACTATTTGTTGCAAATTAAATCAATATCTATCCACTGTTAGATAAAAAACAACTACTCCTCACATTTTGGAGGTTGACATCCACTGAATAAAAGTGAAATACACTTGGATGATTATTAAGCTCCTCATTTTGATTGTTTGGGTATAGTATTCTTCAAATTGGTCTTTTCTTGCAAACAGTTTTTAATGTCAAACATTTGTTTAAGCGCAAACATGTGATTGTTAAATGTTATCCACTGCTGAAGGCCATCCTCTGTTTCTTCATAAACAACTGTTGACCACTGACTGACCAAACATCTGTGTTACATTTTGTTGGGTATCCACTGATAGTTAAAAAATAGTCACTGCTTCCCTTTTATTGTTGACATGCACTGAAATTTACAATCATTGGTTTTTTTAAAAATCATCCACTGCTCACATTTTTATTGTTGATGTGGTTAATTAATTATATAATGATATTATTAACTGAATACTAGAATTACAATGATATGTTAACTATATTATCTAATCGTTACATTCCAAAGAGATAAGAGTTCCTCGAATATTGTTTTGGTGATAAAAATTAAAGTTAAAATAAAAAATAAAAAAAAACTGTTGTATAAAATCAGTGTTTTAACACACTGATGGCTATCCACTGCTAGCAAAAACTTACTCACTGTTCTCATTTGTGACTGTTGCAAACCACTGTTATTGTTCCATCAGTGGTTTCCTACTAACTGTCCTCCATTATCATCAGAGGTTGGCACGTGGACAGTACATAGCGGTAAGATCTATTAGTAACCGATGCCACGTCAGCATTCACTATTTCACCAAAAAAAAAAAACCCTGATCAAAACCCTCAAACAGTGTTTTTACTGTCTAATCGAATTCTAAATTCTTTTCTCAAAGCAGTTATCATCTATTTCTCTCAAAATCACTCATCCTCTTCATCGTCTTCTTCCTCTCGCAATCATAATCAAATCACGATGTCTCTCCCACGCATATCCACACATAACTACTTAGGTCTACTTGAAAAACCCAGTCACACCAAAACCTTCAATTCCATCATTGATGTTCTATCTTCTTCAAAGTACAAAACTTTGTTGACTTGTGATGCTCCGATCTACATGGATACCCGGCAAGAATTCTGGAAAAATGCTAAGTTGGAAACTAAGGATAAAAAGCCCTTAGCCATCAATTCTTCTATAAAGGACGTTCCAGTCACAATAACACCTCAAACCATTTCGGAAGTTTTTGAACTCGATGATCTTAAAGGTAAAACATCTTTCCCTAAAGAAGAGTATCAAACGTTTTTCATTCAAATGGGTTATGAAGAGGAAAAAAGACACTTTAGAAAAAGGCAGTTTTCCTCCTGCCACAAGGTTTTTGTTTCATACCCTACTGATGTGTGTCTCAAACAAGACCACTGCTTTCAATGAAATCCCATTGAAGATTCAATATCTAGGTTATGCTATATTACATGGTGAAAATTTAAACTATTCCCAGGTAATCTTCAATTATCTTGTTAGAAATGTTAATAAAAAGGCGTTTTTGCTCTTTCCAATGTTTTTAAGTTACTATTTTAAAAAGAAATTTTCAGAAGATAATGCCCATGTGCTTATCCAGGGTAATCATTTTTCAATTAAGAGCCTCACTACTGAAACCTTTACAAGGATGTCAAAACTTTCCAAAACACAAGCAGAGGTTCCTGAGCAGACTTCACAGCAGCTACCACTGCTCCTCAGGCACCTGTTGTTGAGCCCACTGCTCAAGGTGATGATAGCAATAAAACAACTGCTGTTAAACCCCCACCTAAAACCACCAAAAGACCAAAACAGAAAAAATCACAAAAGCCCCCCAAACCCAAAACAAAGGTAACTCTGGAAGATGAGATCCCAGAGCAACTACCAGTGACAACACAAAAGTCACCAATAACCACTGCTGCTACTACCTCACAGCAGTTGGAAGAAAGATCTCAACCTGAGCCTCAAACTCCTCCTACTTCTTCTAAAAAAGAGCAGGTTGTAATAATAGGGACACCAAATTATGATGCTCTGGAATCACTTGATTCCATCTTCCACAGCCCTCTGCCCGGGGCAAATTCTCTTTCTACACCTATCCTCACTTCTCAAATCCCCCCAGAAACAAAACTTTTGTTGGATGCAGTTGATTTAGCCCGGACACAAACCAGTTCTTCTCAAACACCTGTTAATGAGAATATACCTCAACAAGTGATTGGGTCTGGTGTCTCAATCATTGCTAACCCACCAACAACTGAGGAGGTTACACTGCAGGAAATACAAGTACATCCTGTCAGTAGTTCAATTGGAGCAGCAACTACAGGTGTTGGATCCACTGATCTACACCTGGCCAGTTGTTTCATCAATAAGACTCCTCTGAAGGCAATTTCCTCTCCAGCAATTGTGATATCCGCTGCTATCTTTGTTCCAACCCCTGGTTCTATTAAAAGGATCCCAATTGCTGAGGAAAGAAGTCCCCAGTACCAAGAAAAAGGGGCATCTGTGGATGACTTTTGGGAAACTTTCCCTAAGTCAACTGCTGATACAACCACTGCCAGTGGGAAATCAGATGATCCCATTAACTTGGGTGATGGTTTAATGTACAAGGAATTGAGGGAGAGGGTTAAGAAATTGGAAACTTCTGTTGCAGATATTAAGTCAATGCTCCAACAGTTGTTACAAGCCCAAAAGGCAACACCCACTGCAGCACCAGATACAACATCTGCTCCATCATCTGCTCCTACTCCCATTGAGCTTTGGAGTTTATTTCAACCTGTGCTTCACCAACAAAGGGCATATTCTGATCATCAACATGAAATACAGATTCAAAAGATCAGAAATATGATGGAAGCTAGGTTTATGGATACACAAGCAGACATAAAGGCATTGAAGGCCCACTCGCTGAAAACCACTGGTTCTGCTCCTCCTACTATCATCTTTGTGGACAACCCACCACCAGCTGATGCCAAAAAGTGGGAGAAAATGAAGCAGCTAAAGAAAAAGGGATATGAAGATGGTTTGTACATTGCACCAGACAAATCCACTATGCTTGCAGAGATACCTAAGCCAGATGGTACTAAAAAGGTTGATGTAACCACAAATGCCATTTCTGATTCAAAAGGAACGGTAAAAAGGGATATGGAGGCAAAGGATAAAGCAAGGTGGGAACAGGAGAAAAGAGTTTGTATGGAGAAGGATGAGCAGGGTGTTTCTGAGGCCAAGAATGAAGAAAATCCTGAGCCTAAAAGAAAACAACCCACTAGAAAAGTGAAGGAACCCAAATCCACACCTCCCAAAAGCTCCACACATCAAACCTCAAAACGAGCAGATGTTAAAACATCTGTTGTATCGACAGCTGTAGGTACTTCAGTTGTTTCAACATATGTTACACCAACAATTTGCACCACTTCAACACAAATTCAATCCACTGCCTTACCACAAATCCCATTACCATCAAAAACATCCTCATTACTACCAACACCACCTGCCAAAAAGGAAAATACTTCAGGTGACACATCATCTGTTGTAATGGTAACAGTGGTTGAAACACCAGTTGTTTCAACAACTGTTAGTCAACCATCTACCACTCAATGCACCAAAACACCACCAACCTCTCCAAAACATAAAAGGAGAAGGATAATTCTGACTGTTGATCCTTCAACACCGCAAACATCCACCCAACCATTGTCCCTTGTTACCATTCCCAATGCTGTCCCATTCTCTTCAGCACAAGTTTCAAATTCAAACACTGCCATTCTTCCTGCAGGAGTCCTGTATCCATTAGAACTGGAAGCAGTTAGAGAGGAGATCATATCCTTCTACTCTGAAGATGACCCTGCTAAAAGGAATTTGCCATCTGTTCAAGGATATCCAAGGCCTAATAACATTAATGAATACTTGAAGTTAAAGGCTCAACAAGCAGAGGATATCTCCAAAAGAAATACACAAGGAAAATCTGACAGAGAGATTCAAACATTTTACCAACATTTGCTAACCCAAGTGAAAATTTTGGAGCAGTTTTCAAAAGATCTCTGTCAAAATTTATCAGAAAGAGCTGATGAAACTTTGAGGAAAGATTATATTGACTATATCATGGCTTACAAAACATACAAGGGAGAAAAGTACAAGTACAAAGAATGGACCATCAGTGAGCTAGAAAGTGAAACAGCCAGAATTCAAGATATGATCAAAAAGAAGGTGAAGCAGACTCCTCCTATCTGGGCAAAGTTTAAGAAAAATGTACCAGATAGGTCTCTGCAGCTGAAGAGAATGAAAGAAGAGTTAATAACAGCTAATTTTGGGTCAAAGAACCAAGTGTCAAGGTGGAAAGAGGATAAAGTGTTTTTCTCTTACAAAAAGCTGGAAGAATTAAGAAAGAAAGATCCTAATGTTCCCCAAAAGCCTGTTTACCCTGAAGCAGTGGTTCCAGCTAAGCCAAAAAAGCTACAAATCAGGAGATCCTAATACAGATTCGTTGGACTTTGAATTACAATTCAAAGGGCAAGTCAGGGAATTATTGATGAGGCAATAAAGATTCACAATGGAAATGTGATATTTGGGTTTGTGTTTTACAGTTTATAGCAGAGTTAAGATTACTAGGTGTGGTAATGTTTGCGGTTATATAAGAAATTTTATGTATTTGTGAATTTGGTAAGTAACTGAATTGACTTTGAAAGTCAAAGGTGAAAGAAACATGGTTGACTTCACTATTGGCATTGTTTGTTAATCCTGTTTTGTAGTAAAAATACACTTTGAGCTTTTTTTGAGCTGTTTAATTTGTTATCCTTTTAGTGAATTTTCTTTTTCAGTTGACCCATCTAATATAAAACACATGATTAAATCATATGGTCAAATTGTTAAGGGTCTTGATGATTTAAGTTGCTAATTGTGTGCCGTCTATTAGCTAATTATTTGTAATTTATGTTAACAGTGTTTATATTTTAACAGATGTTGACCAAAAGTCGAACAGATGTTGGCGAATAGTGAAACAGATGTTGACCTCAAGCAGATGTTTGGTTTGTGGCCAAATATCTCTTTATGAGCAAACATCTGTTTAACTTCAAACATTTGTTTAAGGCCAAACATATCTTTATTGGCAAATTCTGTTTATGGCCAAACATCTGTTTAAATCCAAACATCTGTTTAAGTCCAAACAACTGATATAGAACGCCAAACATTTGTTTAAGCCCCAACATCTGTTTAGGTCTAAACAGATGTTTAAATATCTATTGAAAACACTGTTCAATCTAACATGGGTTTCCATGCATCTGTTGACTAAAAGTCAAACAGATTTTCAAACCACTGATTGACTTATCCAAATTTCTGTTGAATACTAAATGAGATGTTGACCAAAACTGAAACAGCGGTTGACCAAAAGTCAAACAGATGTTAACGAAAAAATGGGATTATCTGACCCGGTTACATGGGATATTTTTAAACTTCTAACATTTTAAAGATCCTCAGAAAATCTCGGTTCATTTCTCTCTCCACGTTTCTTTCTACACTTTCTCCAACAAAATCTGTCATCTTCTTCGATTTCTTCCGATCTTCATCAATATCATCTTGTATAATAATAAGGGTATTGTTAAATAATCTGATTTGTTTTGTATTTTTATGTTTATTCTTTTAGTTATGAATTCTTTTGCTATTTAAATGAAGAAGTTGTAGTCGACGGTAGTGTATTCATGTATGTCCCTATTTTTTTTTTCAATCCATTGTTGGTTATGATTGCGTTTATTGTTGCGGCTTATACTTGAACATTTTTTGATAGTCCTAATTTTTTTGAATATCCGATTAATATGTAGTTATTATGCATGTTATGATAGACATATATGTTTCTAAAAAAGTGATCTGCATTTCTTGTATCTACCATTTGTGTTATCTATTGTTGATTTTATTGGATTTCACTTTGCTTATGTATTTATCTTATTCTGATTTATGATATACCATCTGATGTATTCTCATGTGTATTTAAAAAAGTTGAATTTATTTTGATTAGTACTTGGTATACTGTTTTTAAGTTTTTCTTTTGAATAGACACAAGTCACTATCCTGTTTTTCTATACAATTTATACAGCTGTTGATCGTTCTTGTATATTTGTGATACTTAATCGGAAAAGTAGGTTTTAAGTTTTAATTATATGATTTGATGTAAAAATATATATATATTTCGATATGATAAGAAATTACATGTATTCTCACCTTTTTGATGTTGTCTATTGTTATTTTGATATATATTAGTTGTATCATCTTTTATTTAGATGTATTGCATACCTTAATGGATTGTATTCATTTGTTTCTTAATGTTATTGATTTTGATTATATATGATTGATACTGTTACAGTTTTATGTGAGAATGATTTATGGATTTCCGTGTTACCTTCAAAGCAGTAAAAGGAAATGTTTGGTTAGTAGTTTTATCCGATCTTAGTTTAACACTTAATTTTAATTTTTTGGTATGATAATTAGCAATAAAAGTGTTTCTTTTATTTATGCTTAGATTTTGCCAAAACAGTATCAAAATTGGATTCAACAGTTTAATTATCCAATTGGAAATACAAATATCCGAACCACAGCTGGAAATGTTTTTAAAGTCAAGATCTATCCCCTAAGCAATGGCAGATATTATTTTTATAATGGTTGGTGTCAATTGGTAGACAGTTTGAAAATACCTTCAGATTCATGGTTGATATTTCATTATGAAGAAGCTTTACAAACTTTCAGAATATTGTATTTTTATCAAGACATTGCTCTTTCTCCTTGTGAAGAGTTTTACTACAAACCATCTGGTAACGAAGATTATGTGGTATGTAAGTTCGAATATTATTCATCATGTAATTTTATTGGAGATACAATTGTTTATTTGTTGTGTTTTTTTTTTTTTACTTAATTTTCTGATATATTTTTACTAATTTACTATATAATGTGTTTTATTCTGATTGTAGAGTATTAATCGTTCTTTTGTTCATCACAAGATGTTAAACACTATTCCTTCATATCCCGTGGTTATTAAAGGATCTGAAAACCAGAACTGGTCTGTAGGGGTGGAAGATATCAACAATGAACTTTACATAATTACCGGATGGAAGGAGATAAAGAATGACTTGTCATTAACTGCTGATCATCTCATTGTCTTTGAGATGATATATCTTCAGACTTTTCATATCACGGTTTTCAATTGTGCTACCTGTGATTTAGTGCTTCCACCTAAGGTTTGTGTTGTTGTTAAACAAAAGGTGATAGAAGAGATTGTGTTGAGTTCAGAAAGTGAAGCTGTACAGGACGTCGTTGATGTCAATAATAGTGGTATGGTTGTTGGGAATGAAGATGATCAGATCGTACCTCTTTCTTTCCGTGTGGACGGTCATTTTATAAGTTTGTGATGATGAGTTTACTAATATATAATACTTTAGTCAGATTTTAAAGATGTGTTAATTCTTTGTTTATTGAATTGTTCGTTGTTTGTTACAGCACCTTTTTAAAAAACAGGCTGAAGATCTTGGACTGAATCGTAAGATGGGTTTGAAGATTGTGGACGTGGCAGGTGATGTTTGGAATATTCAAGCTGCTATAGGTTCATCTCGAGGTCAACCAAGATATTATCTGCAAGGAATGAGAAAGTTTGTGAGAGATAAAGGCATGGTTTCAGGTCAAGCATTTACACTTAACTTTGTGAAAGGTAAAAAGTTTTTTATGTTCGGATGAATGTTTGTGGTTTGAAGAAGGCAAATGCAGAAGCATACATTGAACTAATTTTTCGGGTTGTAGTTGTTTGCTTTTCGAAACTGATACTAGACTTGTTTGTTTAGTTTTGAAGTTGTGATTCTAAAACTATATATGTACATGTAAATTATTAGCTCCATGTCTAACGGGTACAATGTGGAGTTGTGAACTAAAAACAATATACTCCGTTTTACTTTTGGTCAACATCTGATTGACTTTTGGTCGTATTAATAACAGTATAAGATGGTTGATGTAATGTGGTCGTATTAATAACCAATGGTAATTAATTAATCTAAATAACTTTCCCGAGCTCGGGAAGCAATACCGGGTAAAAACCTAGTACATCATATACTAAAAGTTATTATATATATATGAAAAAACAAAAATACTTAAACCTAATTATATTACTAAAATAATAAAAAAGTATTACTAAATTTACATTGTTACTGTTTATAAAAGAATTCAACCAGCCTTTATAATATTATAAATAGCAAACTAAAATAATGTTCGGTTTTCATAACTCTAATTCGACTTATTATTTTAAATTGTTAATTTATATTATAATCTTCTTAACTAAATAAAACAGAAGGATTATGTAATTTTTTTAAGATTACATCAAAACTACATGTATTTTTTTCATCACTTAAAGGCATAATAGTTCAATCGATTTGAACATACTTTAGGTTTAAAAGATGGAATGCTAATATGAAAATATAAGATAGATAAGTAACAAAAATCAAAAGGTAATCAGAAAATTTTAAAAAGCAAGAGTAGGTATCGCTCAGTTTATCTTTTCCTCCTTCAAACCGGGAATAGATTCCCCACCACTTGCAAATTTTCCCATCAACCGTCCCTTTCATCTTTTAATTCCTCATCTTTTATAAACACATGAATGTCTCAACTCAGATGTTGCATGCTTTATAAAGGATAAAATTCTAGTGGTCAAAATGAAAATCAATAAGAATAGATTGCTACTAACAACTTTGTTTTTTATATATATAATAATAAGATCCTTCCTAGGGTGTATAGATGTAATAATTTTTATTAAGAAATATCTTTTTTTCAAAATATATATATATATATATATATATATAATATAATTCATTATTAAAAAAATTATTTATGTATTATTTTTGCATGAGCCAGATTTTGTAATTAAAGTCAACAACCCGCAACCTTAAATATTTTGCATGAACCATATTTTGTAATTAAAGTCAACAACCCACAACTTTGAATAAAATTATAAAGAATAATAGGCATTGTAATTGTGGGTATTACTATTGATACCGACATTCACACAACCTTAAATTATTTTATAAACAATTGTGGGTATTGTTATTGATACTGACATTAAATAATTAATATTTAATATATATTATATATGTAGTAGAATTAAATACAAATCACATTTCGTTTACAAACTTTAAAAATCATTTCGCATATATATCACTATTGCTCTTGATTTTCTTGACTGTATATCTCTTAAATGTCAACATATATACACGTGTGATTTAGTTTACGAAGATTTTTAAATGCTGAGAACCTCGATCAGAGAGTAAAAAAGGCGTAAGGTTCACAATGGTGTAAAACTAAAATGTGATATACCGGGCTAGGATTCGAGTTACAAGAACAAGGTTCAAACCAACCACCCAAGAATGAAATCGTTGAGCGAAAACACTTAACAACCTCCTAGAAGCAGCTTTTCTTGCCATCAAACATTTCTCCATCTCATGTGAGATCCAACCAATTATAGAGAAATGGTAAAATAATAACCTAAATAATATCAATTATATTGAATTCTCTCTAATTATCCTAACAAGCAATTAATTCTTTATTTGGATCTTCTTTTTGTTTTCAATGTGCTGATATAATTCTTCATAAAGAAAAGTGCTGATATCATTTACATAGGTGCTAAAATCAATTATCTTGATTAATTTTCATGTGCTAATATAATTCAAAAGTGCTACTTTTATGTATGTATTGTTTTAGTATATGCTAATTTAATTTTTTTAAGTGCTAGAATATGTTTTTACGGTTTGTAGGATAAATATGGTTTGTACCGTAACCAATCTCTATTATATATAACTAGTAGAGTTGTTTTGTACACTGATACGGGAATTTGGTATGCTACCAATATTATGGAAACATATATTTTTTTTAATTTTCTTAATTATTGTGAAAACCAACCATCTTCTTACAAAAGTGTATTTCTTGATGAAGATAAACTTTAAATCAGGGATGAGCTGGGTAACGTGCCGGTATCATAAATACCAATTCCGAAAACCGTCAAAAATGGATACCAATGCCGAAAATGCTCGGCATGGTACGGAATTTGAAGGTAAACGTGGGTAAAATACCATACCATACTGAAAGTACCGATCCCAAAACGCTAAAAATGGGCATCCAATTAGTACTGAAATTCGAATGGTACGGTACTGTTTGGGGTACATATAATTTTCAATATCCCGTAATCATTTGTTCATTGCTTATATGAAATAGGTGCAATAGTAGGGCTATATATAAATATCCACGTCTCTTTTTTTTTTTACGTGTTGATGTAAGATGAAATAGTTCAGAAACTTGTTATTATTTAGTGAGTTTTTATATAATTTTCTTTTTTGTTAAATCAAATAGTTATGTAACTTATTATTTAGCGAGTTTTTCTTATAATTTCCTTCTTTGGGTAAAATCTGTAAAAACAATATCGTGTGATTTTACCATTACAACTTTAATTTAATCAAGCAAATGACTTATCTTTAGAAATATCATTTCAAAACACAACTAATTTTTGGTGAAAAATAGATTTTGATATGTGTAGAATAAAGTGTATGATAATTGTAAAATAAATTTCGATATGTGTTAGTTATTCGTGGATTATATATAAGATTAATATTGATATATGTATGATAAAAGACTTTTTACTAATTAATAATTAACCAGAAAGAAGATAATTAATGAGAGTAGTTAAAAATTATTTAGTGTTTTATCATTATGCTCTTTGTTCTCTCTTTTCTCAACTTATATTTTTATGCTGAAATATTCTTTTCAAACAAATATAATATAATTCATTATTAGGAAAAGCATTTTTGTATCTTCCTTACAATTTATGAGCCAAATTTTATACTCAAAATCAACATGCCACAACCTTAAATTATATTATAAATATTAATAAGCAATGTAATTGTGGGTATTACTATGGTAACACCCCGATCACGTAAAACAACAAACCGCGGCGGAAACCGCAGGGAGTCATGTCACAGAAATTGTTTCACAGCACATGGTATTTAAAGTTTTGTTTTATTTCATTAACAAATTTCATTGTCTTTGGATAACATAAGCAAACTACAAACAAATTGTGTTTCAAGTTTTAAAGTCACTAAGGCCCACGTCCATCCTATGTGAAGTATGCAATCAAATCATCAAACATTGGCTCCTGAAACATATGTGAAAAGACAGTCAGCATAAAAAGCTGGCGAGTACATAGGTTTTGTTGTGTGTCAAATTCCTGGCTTTGTATTTGTTATTGCAATACCTCGTCTGACTACGATCGTTGGTAAAAGAAAACCTTGTATCAAAAAGTGTTTGATATTGCAATATAATTAACCAACTTAAACAAGTTGGTTTAAGTTATAAAATCTTGTGGCCATGAATCTTGACAAAAGCTTTTCTTTGTAAAACCGAGTAAGAAATCGATTTATAAGAAATCATTGTATGGGTTATATCTTTAAGTGAAAATCATTCGTGACATTGTTCAAAACCATTTGTCCTTGTTGAAGTAATTTGGGTAACGTTACGATATGTAATACAATAAAGGCACTTATATATAGGAAGAACCAGCGGCGTATCCACCATGCTTTTATCGTATTACACCTGTCTTGTTATCTAAATTACTTACCATAAACCAATCATCCGTGTTATAAACCAATCATCCGTGTTATAAATCAATTGTCTGTGTTGTAAACCAATCGTCGGTGTTATAAACCAATCGTTCGTGTTATAATTCTGAAAACTGTGGTCGTTCTTTAATGATTACATTCAAACCTGTGTTGACTCGTCAAGACCACCAAAGGGTCTCTTTAACTAGACCACCAAAGGGTCTCTTTAAATTGATTAACAAACTACCAAAGGTTTTATAAATCATAAACAGTTTCTGTAGTTCCCCAAACTTTCCCACAAACCCTGGGAAATCTGGTAACGGGATTGTCAGTTCTCTGGTACCATAACATACTACTGGTCGGGTCAGCCAAAGTTAATGAATGTCATTCGTATTATGGATAACGAACCAACAAGTTGTTCACATTATTGAAATCGTATTGTTTTATATAAACCATAGACTCTGTTTTGAAAACTTGAAATCGGTTTATGTAACAACACTCAAAAACACATTACAAGGAACCCTAATTGAGACCCCAAAACATGTACGGCGCGACCCGAAATGAAAATCAGGATTTAGGGTTTTTGGGGGCTCATGGAGGGGGGGGGGGTACCCCTAAACCTTCCGCGACACGCGAAAGGCACTAATATGTGCCAAAACCAGTCGATCTCAACACCACAGGGGTAGAAACACATCAAGGAAGGTCTAGGAAAAATAGACCTCTTAAGCGACACGCGGGAGCGTTCAATTTTGGCTATATAAAGCCTGGTCTGAGACTGGAATTTCTGCACCATTTCGATCGAATTTCGAAATCTCTATTCTTCTAAATCTTCGTTTCTTTCTAGTAGTGCACCCCTAATTCGCTAAACTCTGCCCCATTGTAAGTATTTTAACCTCGATCACTAATTCGTTACCCTACCCGATTGATCTAGGGCCCCATAACGCATGTCGAGGCTCTACCTGACTAAGTTCATTGGGGTTCTGTCTCGTGTTGTATGGTTAATGTGATTTGGGTTATCTATCTAACACGTGTGCATTGTATGTTTTTAATAGAAAATAATCAGGAAAATCAACAGGAAGCTGTAAAAATACACAAGTGTACAATGTGAGTCATTCTCTTTTTCTACCAAACTGTGTTACAAAATCTCAAATATTTCCAATTATACTTATAGTGATTGAGTCTTTGTATTCTTCAATTGCTGCCGGTATGTGGGGTTTTGTATACAGTACTAGTCAAGCATTACTATTGGACAAAGGGTTAGCTAATAGTAATATGACCACAGTCATGCAACTACAAACATGACAAATACTGAATGAGTAATTGCGTAGATATAAACATTGTAATCGCTCTCCATACTGTAAAGTTATAAAAGCTTATTTTGATTAAACTGGGATGCACTCGCCAGTATTTCTTGCTAATAAAATATTTTTAAAACACGTTTCAGGTAACCTGATGTGAAAGCTATTAGAAGTCAGCTATGGAGCACTGAAGGCTTAAAGAAAGTGGCTATAAAAGTTACCTAAACAAAAGAAGATTATGTTTTCAATAATTAGCGTTTATCCATATAAATGTATTGTGAATGAAACATCGGTTTTATTCCATTTGTTTATTATAAAAATTTGGTGTTTTGAAACTCTGAAATTTATTTCCTAACTACGATCCTGATGTTCTCATTTCCGCTGCCAAATTAATAAACACCGATACCATCGACTCTTGTTCGCGGCTCTCGCTCCCGGGGTAGGGGTCGGGGGTTGCGACAGAAGGTGGTATCAGAGCCACTGATTTAAGCCTTTTAGGTGTTCTCTTAATACCTAAATTTTAACCAATTTTGTTAGGAAATAACTTATGTGTTATTCTGTGTAAATATACATATTATTATTTTTACAATTTTCTAGTTTAGAGTATGAGTGATCAGGGTACTTCTGACACCTACCGTCAATTAACTCATTCTCCAAAGAATGAAGGAACATCCCAGCCAACCCCGGGATACACCGCTGATTCTGAGGATGTCTTTGTTTTCAAAGCCAAATCCGAAGAACCATTTCCCCCCTAAGAAACGAGGGTGGTTTAGTAAGGCAACTTATGAAAGGAGGAAAAGAATGAGAAAACTCCAACAATGAAGGATAGCAAACAGAGAAAGAAATACCCAAAACCAGGAAGCTAGACCGTTATGGGAAGAAGAGTTGGATAGACAACTAGCTGACTTTCACATGTTTGGAAATGTAGAGTTTGGAAATGTAGAAGGTTAATCTCAACCAAGACTCACAACTTTTGCCATTATTCCCTAACCAACCCATGGAACTATAACAGGACCAGGAGAACCAACTACCAATCCCAACCTTTGATCCAAATGAGATTCCTAGAATTGCCGCTCCAAACCCTTAAACTATGATCCGTGGTGGGACAATAACAGTCAATTATGGAAATATTAAATAACCCATATCCTTATGGAGAACCAATACCATGTTACCTTGAACCAGTGCTAGCCCCACTACCACCAATGAATCAAGAGAATGGGTGGAAGAACTTCGCCAGTATGGTAAAGAATTAGTTGAGGAGGGAAATCAGATTCGCCAAATAGGAGAAAAACTCGTCTGGAAATATGACGAGCGTGAAATGCAGTACTAGAAAAGCCAACACCTAATATATATATATATATATATATATACACATATGTGTGTATTTTGATACCTTGAAAAAAAATCAACTAAAAATAGATATAAACTAATATATATATATATATATATATATATGTATATATATAGGGAGCCGCTAGAATGAGAACCACCACGAGTTATGAGAACCACGAGAACCGCGTCCCGCGGGTGGCCGTCGGCGACGAAATTTTTTTTACACCTAGATCCGTATATTTTAGTGGGGGGTTTAAATTTTCGGTTCAAACGGCGCGCCCGAGGGGGTAGTTTTTTACGCCCAAATTTTGGTAAAAAAAAAGAAAAATTAAAAAAATTAAAAAAACCCAAACTTTGGGCGTAAAAAACTACCCCCTCGGGCGCGCCGTTTGAACCGAAAATTTAAACCCCCCACTAAAATATACGGATCTAGGTGTAAAAAAAATTTCGTCGCCGACGGCCACCCGCGGGGCGCGGTTCTCGTGGTTCTCATAACTCGTGGTGGTTCTCATTCTAGCGATCCCCTATATATATATATATATATATATATATCGATGCATAATTACTAGTATTTAAATTTCCAGTTGTAATTTGTAATAGATGCATATATGAATATGAAAAGTGTAAGTCGCAATGATCGACGTTTTTGATTAAATGTGTTTGAGCATTTGTTTGTTTAAAATCTGTGATATTAATACCTGATAAATGTTTACAATTCAAATGTCAAACGAAGTAAATCAAGAAATCCAGAATAACGATAATAACGGAAACCAAGTGGATAAAAGTGCTATCGAACACATAGTAGCCTAAGGAATCATAGATGCTATACCTTATATTATCGACACTATTAAAAAGGCAGAAAATAAAGATTCTATAATCGGAAGTAAATGTGCACCCACTGAACCAAGTCACGGTGTGAACGGAAATCATGGACCACTTATCCAAGCTCTGATTCCAAAAAGAAGAAGGACCATCTCATATGGTTGTTCTTATAAAGAATTCTTAGCTTGTAAACTGATAGAATTCTCAGGCAATGAACGAGCCATTTCAGCCTTGCGCTGGATAGAAAAGACAGAAGCAGTCTTAAAAATAATTAAATATGCAGATGAAGATAAGATCATGTTTGCTTCTAATCTCTTTATGAATGGAGCATTAGAGTGGTAGAATACCATTCTTCAATCCAGAGGAAGTGATAGGGTTTATAACATGGAGTCGACCAATTTTGAAGAAATAGTTGAAAGGAAATTATGTCCCCCTAATGAAAAGGAGAAGATTGCCAAAGTTCTTAAATTATAGAATGAGTGGGGTAGTTTGCAGGGAATATACTACCACATTCTTTGAATATACAAGAATAGTACCAACCCTAGCCTCACCAGAACTAGTATTAATCTCCCGTTACATCTGGGGATTAATCAGTGAAATCAGACATGTAGTCAAGACAGCTAGACCACAAACCATAGAAGAAGCAGTAGAACTAGCTAACACCCTGACTGATGAATTGGTATGTACACAAGAGGCAAACCAGAAAAAGAAACTAACTCAAAAGATTACCCGGGAACTACGTTATGGTAATTCCTACCGTGGAAAAGGACCAGGGTCTTCCTCTTCACCCAACTGCAACTATTGGAAAAGAAAACACTCAGGGAAATGCTCGATATACTGCAACTTCTGCAAAATAGCAGGACATAAGGAAGAAGACTATAGGAAGAAAGCTAGCAATAGAATATGCTACAATTGTGGAGAAGCTGGTCATATTAAACCGAACTATCCGAAAATAGCTCAAGCAACAAACAACAAAGCTAAGACAACCGAAGGACCCAAGAAAAATGCCAGAGCATTCATTTTAACATCTGAAGAAGCTTAGATGATTCCAGATGTGATTGGCGGTACGTTTTTAGTTAATGATGTTTATGCTAAAGTATTATTTGACTCTTGTGCAAACCAAAGTTTTATCAATACTTCTTTCTGCAAACTTCTCAATCAACCATTAACTAAACTTCAACAAGATAAGTGAAATCCTGCAGGGAGCAAGGATAGAAATTCTAAACCATAACTTTACTGCTAATCTTTTTTTCCAATGGATCTAGCCGGATTTGATGTCATGTCTAGAATGGATTGGTTGGTAACCAATCATGCCAGTGTTTTATGTGATCAAAAGTCGGTACAAGTAAGTACACCAAATGGTGAAAAGATCACAATTAAAGGAGACAAGCCAACAAAATCCACGAAGTTCATCTCAGTGATGAAAACTGCAAGTTATGCAAGGAAAGGAGGATTGGTGTATATGATTTCAGTAATAATTAACACCAAAGGAAAAGAATTAAAAGATATTCATGTAATATCTAAATTCTCGAATGTCCTTCGAGAAGAATTACCTGGATTACCGCCAGATCGAGAGGTTGAATTTAAAATTGACCTAATACCAGGAACGACACCGATTGCCAAAGCACCTTATCGACTAGTACCAACGGAGATGCAGGAACTGAAGAAACAGCTTGATGAATTACTAGAGAAAGGGTTCATACAACCTAGTTCATCACCTTGGGGAACACCGGTGTTATTTGTCAAGAAGAAAGACGGATCGATGCGTATATGCATTGATTATCAAGAATTGAATAAGGTTACGATTAAAAATTGGTACCTACTACCGAGAATCGATGACCTGTTAAATCAACTTCAAGAAGCTCGATTTTTTCTAAGATCGATTTACGCTCAGGATATCATCAATTGAAAGTACAGGAAGAGGATATTCCTAAAACTGCTTTCAAAACAAGGTACGGTCATTATGAATTTACAGTCATGCCATTTGGTTTAACCAATGTCCCAGCCGCATTTATGGACATGATGAACAGGATATGTAAACCATACTTGGATAAATTCATAATTGTCTTTATCGATGATATTCTAATTTACTCTAAGAGTAAAGAGGAACATGCGGAACATTTGTGTATAATTCTAACATTGTTGAGAAGAAAAAAGCTATATGCTAAATTCTCAAAATCCGAATTCTGGTTACAAGAAGTACAATTCCTTGGACATCTGGTTAATCATGAAGGAATTCATGTGGATCCCACAAAGATCGAGGCAATTACCAAATGGAAAGTCCATGAGTCACCTACAGAAGTAAGAAGTTTTCTTGGTCTGGCAAGATATTATAGACGTTTTATTCAAGATTTCTCTAGAATAGCCATTCCATTAACCAAACTGACTTGCAAATCAGTTAAGTTTGAATGGGGAATAAAATAGGAAAAAGCATTTAGGATTTTAAAACAAAGGCTAACCAATGCACCCATACTCGCTTTGCCAGAAGGAACTGAAGACTTTGTAGTCTATTGTGACGCCTCTAAATTAGGATTTGGATGTGTATTGATGCAACATCAAAAGGTTATTGCTTATGCCTCTAGACCGCTTAAGAAACATGAAGAGAATTATACAACCCATGATTTAGAGTTTGGAGCCATAGATTTTGCCCTTAAGATTTGGAGACACTATCTTTATGGTAGTAAGTTTGTTGTCTTCACAGATCATCAAAGTTTAAGATATGTCTTCGGACAAAAGGAATTAAATATGAGGCGGAGACGTTGGATGGAAATCCTTAGTGATTATAATTGTGATATCCAATATCATGCACGAAAAGCTAATGTAGTAGATGATGCTTTAAGTCGAAAATTATGAAAAGCCAAAATGAGTACGCTCTCTCAGACCAAATCTGCAGATAGATTTAAATGAGCAAATTAAACAGATACTGGAAACAACAATCACGGATGATGTTGAAGGTTTGAAAGGAATGATTAAGGAATTAGAAAAAGGAACAGATGGAATTTGAAGATTCCATAAGAAAAGGATTTGGATACCTATTCAAGGAAACCTACGAAACCAAATTTTAGAAGAAGCCCATAAATCTAAGTATACAATACATCCCGGTAGTGAAAAGATGTATCAAAACTTAAGAAAAAATTTCTGGTGGATAGGAATGAAAAAGGATGTAGCAAATTACGTTGCTAAATGTCTAACTTGTTCACAAGTTAAAACTAAACATCAGAAACCTTCAGGGTTACTAAAGAAACTAGAAATGC
The DNA here is from genome assembly GCA_030545235.1 of Helianthus tuberosus. Taxonomy (NCBI): domain Eukaryota; kingdom Viridiplantae; phylum Streptophyta; class Magnoliopsida; order Asterales; family Asteraceae; genus Helianthus; species Helianthus tuberosus. Next base: position 11,274 of record JARYGA010042077.1, on the reverse strand, counting down.
CAATTTGGAAATGAGAATTTATAACAATCGACTTTGTTACCAAACTACCCAAGACACGAAAAGGTAATGATACAATCTGGGTGATTGTAGACAGATTAACCAAATCTGCCCATTTCTTACCAATGAAAGAAATTTTCAAGATGGAACAGTTAGCCAAGTTATATGTAAATGAAATAGTTTCATTACATGGAATTCCTTTATCTATTGTGTCTGATAGAGACAGCCGTTTTACTTTTCATTTTTGGACAAGTTTCCAAAAAGCAATGGGGACCAGATTAAATCTAAGTACAGCTTATCATCCTCAAACGCACGGATAAAGCGAAAGGACAATTCAGACAATGGAAGACATGCTTAGAGCTTGTGTAATTGACTTTGGAGGAAATTGGGACGATCACTTGCCTCGCATAGAATTTTCTTACAACAACAGTTATCATACCAACATCAATGCTGCACCGTTTGAAGCCCTCTATGGATGAAAATGTCGAACACCGGTCTGTTGGGCAGAGAATGGAGATAAGAAACTATCTGGACCTGAAATTGTACAATAAACAACTGACAAAATTATTCAAAAATAGGCTAAAAGTAGCACGAGATCGTCAAAAGAATTATGCAGATAACAGACGAAAACCGCGAATAGATTCCCCACCACTTGCAAATTTTCCCACCAACCGTCACTTTCATCTTTTAATTCCTTATTTTTTATAAACACATGAAGGTCCCAACTTAGATGTTGTAAACTCTATAAAGGATAAAATTCTGGTGGTCAAAATGAAAATCAATAAGAATAGATTGGTACTAACAACTTGGTTTTTTATATATATAATAATTAAATCCTTCCTAGGGTGTATATATGTAATAATTTTTATTAAGAAATATCTTTTTTTTCAAAAAAATATAATACAATTCATTATTAAAAAAAATTATTTATGTATTATTTTTGCATGAGCCAGATTTTGTAATTAAAGTCAACAACCCACAACCTTAAATATTTTGCATGAGCCAGATTTTGTAATTAAAGTCAACAACCCACAACCTTAAATAAAATTATAAGAATAATAGGCATTGTAACTGTGGGTATTACTATTGATATCGACATTCCCACAACCTTAAATTAAATTATAAACAATTGTGGGTATTACAATTGATACTGACATTAAATAATTAATATTTAATATATATTATATATTATATATGGAGTAGGATCAAATACAAATCACATTTCGTTTACAAACTGTAAAAATCATTTAAGAAGGGTCTTATGGTATCCAACCAATTATAGAGAAATGGTAAAATAATATATTATATTGAATTCTTTTTAATTATCATAACAAGCAATTACTTCTTTATTTGGATCTTTCTTTTGTTTTCAATGTGCTGATATAATTCGTCATAAAGAAAAGTGCTGATATCATTTACATAGGTGCTAAAATCAATTATCTTGATTAATTTTCATGTGCTAATATAATTCAAAAGTGCTACTTTTATGTATGTATTGTTTTAGTATGTGCTAATTTAACTTTTTTTAAGTGCTAAGATATGTTTTTACGGTTTGTAGGATAAATATGGTTTATACCGTAACCAATCCCTATTATATATAATTAGTAGAGTTGTTTTGTACACTGATACGGGAATTTGGTACGATACCAATATTATGAAAACATAATTTTTTTTCTAATTTTCGTAGTTATTGTGAAAACCAACCATCTTCTTACAAAAGTGTATTTCTTGATGAAGATAAACTTTAAATCAGGGATGAGCTGGGTAACGTGCCGGTATCATAAATACCAATTCCGAAAACCATCAAAAATGGATACCGATGCCGAAAATGCTTGGCATGGTACAGAAACATGGGTAAAATATCATACCATACTGAAAGTACTGATCCCAAAAAGCTAGAAATGGGTATCCAATTAGTACTAATATTCGATTGGTACGGTATTGTTTGGGGTACATATGATTTTCAATATCCCATAATCATTTGTCCATTGCTTATATGAAATAGGTGCAATAGTAGGGCTATATATAAATATCCACGTCTCTCTTTTTCTAATGTGTTGATGTAAGATGTAAATGAAATAATTTAGAAACTTGTTATTATTTAGTGACTTTTTTTTACAATTTCTTTTTTGGTAAATTAAATAGTTCTGTAACTTATTATTTAGTTAGTTTTTCTTATAATTTCCTTCTTTGGGTAAAATCTGTAAAAACAATATCGTACGATTTTATCTTTACAACTTTAATTTAATCAAGCAAATGACTTATTTTTAGAAATGTCACTTCAAAACAAACCTAATTTTTGGTGAAGAATAAATTTTGATATGTGTAGAATAAAGTGCATGATAATTGTAAAATAAATTTCGATATGTGTTGGTTATTCGTGGATTATATATAAGATTAATTTTGATATATGTAGGATAAAAGATTTTTGACTAATTAATAATTAACTAGAAAGAAGATAATTAATGTGAGTAGTTAAAAATTATTTAGTGTTTTATCATTATGCTCTTTGTTCTCTCTTTTCTCAACTTATATTTTTTTTAGTTGAAATATTCTTTTCAAACAAATATAATATAATTCATTATTAGAAAAAACATTTTTGTATCTTCCTTGCAATTTATGAGCCAAATTTTGTACTCAAAGTCAACATGCCACAACCTTAAATTATATTATAAATATTAATAAGCATTGTAATTGTGGGTATTACTATGGTAACACCCCGATCGCATAAAACAACATACCACGACGGAAACATCGGGGAGTCATGTCAAAGAAATTGTTTCACAACAAATGGTATTTAAAGTTTTGTTTTATTTCATTAACAGATTTCATTGTCTTCGGATAACACAAACAAAACACAAACATATTGCCTTTCAAGTTTTAAAGTCGCTAAGGCCCACGTCCATCCTATGTGAAGTATGCAATCAAATCATCAAACACTGGCTCCTGAAACATATGTGAAAAGACAATCAGTATAAAAAGCTAGTGAGTACATAGGTTTCGTTGTGTGTTAAATTCATGGCTTTGTATTTGTTATTGCAATACCTCGTCCGATTAAGAGTGTTGATAAAAGAAAACCTTGTATCAAAAAGTGTTTGATATTGCAATATAATTGACTAACTTAAACAACTTGGTTTAAGTTATAAAATCTTGTGGCCATGAATCTTGACAAAAGCTTTTCTTTGTAAAACCGAGTAAGAAATCGATTTATAAAAAATCATTATATGATTTATATCTTTAAGTGAAAATCATTCGTGACATCGTTCAAAACCATTTATCCTTGTTGAAGTAATTTGGGTAACGCTACGATATGTAATACAATAAAGGCACTTATATATACAAAGTACCAGCGGCGTATTCACCATGCTTTTATCATATTACACCCGTCTCGTTATCTAAATTACTTACCATAAACCAATCGTCCAATCGTTCGTGTTATAAACCAATCATCCGTGTTATAAATCAATCGTCTGCGTTGTAAACCAATCGTCCGTGTTATAAACCATTGGTCCGTGTTATAATTCTGAAAACCGTGGTCGTTCTTTAATGAATACATTCAAACCTGTGTTGACTCATCTAGACCACCAAAGGGTCTCTTTAACTAGATCACCAAAGGGTCTCTTTAAATTGATTAATAAACCACCAAAGGGTTTTATAACAACCCTCCTAAAACTATTTCCGACACCCCTAAAATATTTAGAATGTCCCTATACGTCCTAAAATACACACCGTATACGAGATTTGACCTTATATACCTTTAATTTTATAAAAACAAAATAAAAATGAAATTCTGGTGGCGCTCGCGGGCCTCGAAGACCCTTAAGGTCTCTTACGCGGGGTGCAACAACTCTAGATCAGGGCGACACCCTGAGCTGCCACATGGCAGCACCGTGTCAACTCTACACTTGTGACCGGACCAAGCTAGGGCCTACACACCCTATGTCGCGGGCCGCGAAGGCTTTTCTTTCGGCTTACGCGGGGCACGAGGACCCCCTGTTCTAGCCCTATAAATTGGATTTCGGCGTTCATTTGCAATCCGTTCATCACACATTTCTCTCTCTAAATTTATGAATAGCAATTATAATTCCCAGGCATTATACCCATTAATATAGCAAAGCTCTGCCTCGTTGTAAGTATTTTAACCCCCGGTTACGTATTGGATACGCTGCCCGATCGATCTAGTGCTCCGTAACGGTTGTTGAGGCTCTACCCGATGTAGTCGTTGGAGTTCTGTCTTGGGGAGGGTATAACTAATGTAAATTTTGGGTTAATATACTAACGCGTGTGCATTGTTTAATTATTAGATAATAACTAGGAAATCACGAAGGAAAACCCTAAAGTAGCAATGTGAGTAATCCTCCTTTTTGCAAACTGTTTTTACAAAACCTCAATTGTTTTAATTATATAATAGTGATCGAGTATTTGTATTCTACAATTATCGTCGGTATGTTGGGGTTTTGTATACAAAATTTGTTACTACACTGTGAGTAGTAACATGACCACAAGTCGGGTTGACAGTACCATGGGTGGTAATTAAAGTAGAAAAATAAACAAATGTAATTGCGAGATCGCCCTCAATACTGTAAAACTGATAAAACCTGTCTTGATTAAATTGGGATTCACTCAACAGTATTTCCCACTGACAAAATATTTTTAAACGCGTTTCAGGTAACAAAATGTGAAAGCCAAATAGAAGCTAGCTGGACAGCACTGAAGGCTTGGAAAAGTGGCTATAAAAGTTACCTAAATAAAGAAGATGTTTTATTTCAATAAAAGAGGGTTTATCCCTATAATCCTGTTTTAACGAAAACTTGGGTTTTATCCCAATATAATTACTATTATAAAATATAGTGTTTTACTCTGATAAAATATTTTCTAACTACGGTCCTGTTGAAATTTCTGCTGCCAAATAATGATAAACACCGGTACCACCATCTCCGAGTAGGCCGCGGCCGCCCGCCTCCTGAGGCAGGGGTCGGGGTTGAGACAGAAGGTGGTATCAGAGCCACAGCCACTGATTTCAGCCACATAAGTGTTCTGCTGACACCAAAATTCTATTTGTTATGTTAGGAAATTATCTATAGAACTACGTGCATATATTATTGTTTTGTGTTATTTGACAATTTGTTAGTTTACAGTATCAGTGACCAGGGAACTTCGGACGCTTACCGTCAACTATCTAGTTCACCTAAGGACGAAGGAACTTCTTCCCAACCTACCCCCTCGGGGTATTCGGTTGACACCGAAGAAGGGATTTTCGTATTCAAAGCACAATCTGAAGACTCATTCCCTCCTAAGAAGAGATGACGGTTCAGAAGAGGAGCTCATGAACGTAGAAAAAGGATGAGAAAGTTACAACAACAGCGGGCCTTAGCAGCGGCCAATAGAGAAATGAATGCTCAAACTCAGGATATATTCAATAGAAGATTAGCAAACTTTAATATCTTAGCCACCACAGCTGCAGACCGGAATTTGGAACAACTCATAGCACCCCAGCCGTTACCACTATTTCCCACACAACCTATGGAAATTGAACCAAACCCAGTAGACCAAATTCCAGTGCCAGATTTTGACCCAGCTGAAATTCCTAGAGTCCCAGCACCCCATCCCCCAGATTATGACCCATGATTTGACAACCACAGGGATTACCAACAAGTTTACCCAATAGAGGAACCCATGCAGAACCCAGTAGCACCCTATCCCAACCTGGACCCTCTGGGTCCATATTGGGATAATGACCAGTATATTAGGGAAATCTTAGAAAACCCGTACCCACACGAAGAACTGATGCCCCAGTTTCCTGAGCCAATACCAGCACCAGCCCCACCCATGAGCATTGAGAATGTGCAAGAACTCCACACCTTTGGTGAGGAGATATTAGAAGGAAGTGAGAGAATGAGACAGATAGGAGAAAGACTCTTCTGGAAATTTGACGAGCGTAATATGCAATTTTGGATCAACCCATAACAGTAATAGTAATAGTAATAGTAATAATAATAATAATAATAATAATAATAATAATAAGATACATATATAATATGTTTGTAAGTTGGAAAAAAAATAAATATATACATAATAGCTACGGAAGCATACTAGTATTGTACTTTAGATTTCAGTACCAGTTTGTAATACATGCATATATAAAATAGAGTAAAGGTCGCAATGTTCGACGATTTTGATCAATTTGCTTGTTGTTGATTTTTTGCATTGGATATTGTATTATGATATTAATATGTGGTAAATGTTTAAAATCCAGATGGACAACGAAGTTAATCAAGGAAATTCGAATAACGATAATAACGGAAACCAAGTAGATAACAGTGCCATCCAACACATAGTGGCACAAGGGATTATAGACACAATGCCATATATTATCAAAATAGTTAAAGAAGCGGAAAATAATAAAAGTAATACTGGAAGTAAACGACCACCTACTGAACCTGAACACAGCGTAAACAATGGACCCTTACTTCAAGTGCCCATTCCAAAAAGAAGAAGAACCATGTCTTATGGTTGTTCTTACAAAGAATTCTGGTCCTGTAAGCCAATAGAATTCTCGGGCAATGAAGGGGCCATTGCAGCTCTACGCTGGATAAAAAAGATTGAGGCAGTCTTAAAAATAAGCAAATGCGTGGAAGAGGATAAGATGATGTTTGCTTCCAATCTGTTTAAGAACTCAGCCTTAGAATGGTGGAACACTATCCTCCAGTTTAGGGGAAGCGACATGGTTTATAATATGGAATGGAATGAGTTTAAGAACATGGTGGAAAGGAAATTCCGTCCTCCTAATGAAAAGGAACAGATAGCTAATAAATTCGTAAACCTTAGAATAACTGGATTAGATAACAAGGGTTACACTACTCCATTATTTGAATATGCTAGAATAGTGCCAACCCTAGCATCACCAGATCCAGTATTAATCTCCCGTTACATCTGGGGATTAATCAGTGAGATTAGACATGTAGTCAAGGTAGCTAGACCACAAACTATAGAAGAAGCTGTAGAACTAGCAAATACCTTAACTGATGAATGGGTACGTACATAAGAAGAAAACCAAAGGAAGAACCTAGCTCAAAGGCTTACCCAGGAATTTCGCTACGGTAATTCCAACCGTGGAAAAAACATAAGTTCTACCTCTACACCTTACTGTAAAGCTTGTAAGAAGAAGCATTTAGGAAGATGCTCCACCTACTGTAATTTCTGCAAGATACCAGGACACAAGGAAAAAACCCAATAATGGGGTATGCTTCAACTGTGGAGAAAAATGTCATATCAAGCCGAATTGTCCGAAACGAGCTCCAGCCATGAACAACAAGACTACTAAGAATGCTAGAGCATTTGTTCTGACTACAGAAGAAGCCAAAATGATTCCGGATGTGATTGCCGGTACGTAGTTAGTAATGATATTTTTGCCAAAGTATTATTTGACTCTGGTGCGACCCAAAGTTTTATTAATACTTCATTTTGCAAACTTCTCAATCAACCATTAACTAAACTCCCACAAGAATGTCTAGTAGAAACAGCAAACGGGGAATCCATTAAGATCACTGAAATCTTGCAGGGAGCAAGAATATAATTTTTAAATAAAAAATTTATTGCAAATCTTTACCCAATGAATCTGGCAGGATTTGATGTTGTATTAGGAATGGATTGGTTAATAGCCAATAAAGCCAGTATCCTATGTGATCAAAAGTCAATCCAAGTAAATTAACAGAAGGGTGAAAAGATCACAATTAAAGGAGATAAGCCATCTAGATCCACAAAATCCATCTCTATAATGAAAACAACAAGTTGTGTAAGAAAAGGATCACTAGTGTATATGATTTCCATAATCATTAACATTAAAAGAAGGAATTAAAAGATATCCCCGTAGTATCTCAATTCTCAAATGTTTTCCCAGAAGAATTACCAGGACTACCGCCAGATAGAGAGGTCGAATTCAGAATTCATCTGCTACCAGGAACTGCACCAATTGCCAAAGCACCTTACCGGTTGGCACCCGCAGAAATGCAAGAATTGAAGAAACAGTTAGACGAACTGTTGAAGAAAGGATTCATACAGCCAAACTCATCTTCATGGGGAGCACCGATCTTATTCGTTAAAAAGAAAGACGGGTCAATGCAAATGTGCATTGATTACTGTGAATTGAATAAAGTCACGATTATAAACCGGTACCCATTACTGAGAATCGATGATTTGTTTGATCAATTACAAGGAGCTCGATTCTTTTCTAAGATTGATTTACGCTCAGGATATCATCAATTAAAGGCACAGGAAGAGGACATTCCTAAGACTTCTTTTAGAACAAGGTATGGCCATTATGAATTTACTGTCATGCCATTTGGTTTAACCAATGCCCCAGCCACATTTATGGACATGATAAACCGAATATGTAAGCCATATTTGGATAAATTCATAATTGCCTTCATAGATGATGTGCACATCTACTCTAAGAGTAAAGAGGAACATGCAGCGCATCTGTATGCACTCCTAAGTTTTTGAGAAAAGAAAAACTTTACGCTAAATTCTCGAAGTGTGAATTTTGGTTAGAAGAAGTACAGTTTCTTGGGCATTTAGTCAATCATGAAGGAATTCATGTGGATCCCACAAAGATTGAGGCAATTACTAAATGGAAAACCCCTGAATCACCAACAGAGGTTAGAAGTTTTCTAGGACTGGCCGGTTATTATAGACGGTTTATTAGAGATTTTTCTAGAATAGCTATTCCCTTAACTAAGCTAACCTGTAAATCCGTTAAGTTTGAATGGGGACCAAAACAAGAAGAAGCCTTTAGAATTCTTAAGCAAAGATTAACCAACGCACCCATACTTGCATTACCAGAAGGAACAGAAGACTTTGTAGTCTATTGTGACGCTTCTAAGTTAGGTTATGGATGTGTGTTGATGCAACGTTAAAAGGTTATAGCCTATGCGTCTAGACAACTTAAGAATCATGAAGAGAACTATACAACACATGATCTAGAATTAGGAGCCATAATTTTTGCCCTTAAGATTTGGAGACATTACCTTTATGGTAGTAAGTTTACCATCTTCACCGATCCTAAGAGTTTAAGATATGTTTTTGGGCAAAAGGAACTTAATATGAGACAAAGACGCTGGATGGAAATTCTTAGTGATTATGATTGTAACATCCAGTATCATGCAGGAAAGGCTAATGTAATTGCTGATGCTTTAAGTTGAAAATATCATGAAAAACCAAAAAGGGTACGCTCTCTTAAATTAAATCTGCAGATAGATTTAAATGAGCAAATTAGAGAAGCGCAGGAATCAGTAATCAAGGATGATACTGAAAAATTGAAAAGGATGATTAAGGAATTAGAACAAGGAACAGATGGAATTTGGAGATTCCATAAAGAAAGGATTTGGATACCTAAACTAGGAAACTTACGCCACCGAATAGTAGAAGAAGCCCATAAGTCTAAGTATACGATGCATCCTGGAGGTGATAAAATGTATCAAGATTTAAGAAAGAATTTTTGGTGGATAGGAATGAAAAAGGATATAGCAGCTTATGTTGCCAAGTGTCTAACCTGTTCACAGGTTAAAGCTGAACATTAGAAACCCTCAGGTTTATTGCAGCAGTTAGAAATGCCGGGTTGGAAATGGGAATTGATAACAATGGATTTTGTTACCAAATTACCCAAAACAAGAAAAGGTAATGATACAATCTGGGTGATTGTAGACCGGCTAACTAAGTCAGCTCATTTCCTACCAATGAAGGAAACTTTCAGTATGGAACAATTAGCCAAGTTATATGTAAACGAAATAGTTTCATTACATGGAATTCCTTTATCAACTGTTTCGGATAGAGATAGTCGTTTTACTTCTCATTTTTGGACAAGTTTCCAAAAAGTAATGGGAACCAAGTTAAATCTAAGCAGCGCTTATCATCCTCAAACGAACGGACAAAGCGAAAGGACAATTCAGACAATGGAAGATATGCTTAGAGCTTGTGTAATTGATTTCGGAGGAAGTTGGGACGATTATCTACCATTAATAGAATTTTCCTACAACAACAGCTATCATACCAGTATCAATGTTGCACCATTCGAAGCACTTATGGGCGAAACTGCCGAACTCCAGTCTGTTGGGCAGAAATTGGAGAAAAGCAACTATCTAGACCCGAGATAGTACAAGAAACAATAGACAAAATCATCCAAGTCAAGGAAAGACTAAAAGCAGCACGTGATAGACAAAAGGGTTATGCTGACAACAGACGCAAACCGTTGGAATTTCAGGTAGGGGATAAGGTATTATTAAAGGTATCTCCTTGGAAAAGAGTGGTGAGATTCATCAAAAGAGGAAAGCTAAGCCCCATGTATGTTAGACCCTTTGAGATCATCAGATGGATAGGACCAGTAGCCAATCAACTAAAACTGCCAGAGGAAATGGCAGGAATACATGATGTATTTCATTTATGTAATCTCAAGAAGTGTTTAGCCGATGAATCATTAGTAATATCTATTAAGGACAAAGAAGTAAATGAAAAGCTTAAGTTTGTAGAGAAGCCTCTACAGATTGAAGACAGAAAAGTCAAGAATCTCAAACACAAGAGATTAGTTCTAGTCAAAGTAAAATGAGATTCCAAGAGAGGACCAGAATACACATGGGAACTTGAGTCAGAGATGCAGAGGAAATACCCACACCTATTCCAGTAGACCTCGAGGACGAGTTCTAAAACAAGGTGGGGAGGATATAACAACCCTCCTAAAAATATTTCCGACACCCCTAAAATATTTAGAATGTCCCTATACGTCCTAAAATACACCCCGTATACGAGATTTGACCTTATATACCTTTAATTTCATAAAAATAAAATAAAAATGAAATTTTGGTGGCGCTCGCGGGCCGCGAAGACCCTTCTCTTACGCGGGGCGAGACAGCTCTAGATCAGGGTGATACCCTGAATTACCACATGGCAGCACCGTGTCAACTCTACACTTGTGACCGGACCAAGCTAGGGCCTACACACCCTATGTCGCGGGACGCGAAGGCTTTGCCTTCGGCTTACGCGGGGCGCGAGGACCCCCTGTTCCAGTCCTATAAATTAGATTTCGACGTTCATTTGCAATTCGTTCATCACACACTTCTCTCTCTAAATTTTTAATAGCATTTATAATTCACGGGCATTATACCCACTAATATAGCAAAGCTCTGCCTCGTTTTAATTTAACCCCAGTTACGTATTGGATACGCTGCCCGATCCGTAACGGCTGTTGAGGCTCTGCCCGACGTAGTCGTTGGAGTTCTGTCTCGG